>JAOBRG010140104.1:0-18858 GCA_027574985.1 Umimayanthus nakama | reverse complement strand
CCCCCCCCCCCCCCCCCCCCCCATAAAGTTGACCAAACTGATCAAACACCAAACCCCTTAGGTAGGGTCATAGAGTACGACTGTATGTCAAGTATTCAGTTTCTTTGTTTGCTGCTGGCGACAAAAAGAGCAAGGAGATCACTTCAAAATGCGCAAGGCTGTTGAATT
Source organism: Umimayanthus nakama (assembly GCA_027574985.1). Classification (NCBI taxonomy): domain Eukaryota; kingdom Metazoa; phylum Cnidaria; class Anthozoa; order Zoantharia; family Parazoanthidae; genus Umimayanthus; species Umimayanthus nakama. Next base: position 18,690 of record JAOBRG010140104.1, on the reverse strand, counting down.
TTAGAAAGTAAGTGCATTGACGAGATGAAGGTAACAGGCGAAAGAAAGTCTGTGTGTGCGAGTCTCAGTTCTTACTCTAGGTGCGTGGGATTTGACGAACAGTATCTGCTTCGTTTGAAAAGTTTCAAAAAAGCATGTTATGTGCTAGTGCTACAGGTACGACTAGTTATAGCCTGCGTAGCTCAGCGTTCCAGTCAGTCGAGAAGGGAGAAACGAGTGGCGAAGCCGTGAAAACAAGTCGATGAGCAAAGCGAGGTGCAAGTCGCAGCTTCGTCGCTCGTTTCTCCCTTCTTGACTGACTGGAACGCCCAGCTACTCAGGCTAGACTACGGTGAAGTTAGCAAACGTTCAATAACGTCAATCAAAAGGAATCAAAGCGGTGAAATTATTTCCATTTCGAACTTTGACTGTTAAAAACACAAGGTTTTCCGTGAATTTGTTTAAAGAATTTCAAATCCAATGCCACAGCAGAAGCTAAACATCACAAGGACTGAACAACCTGTGAGCACATAAAATATCTAAGTTAAACTGAAACAAAAAAATCGAAAAAATTGTAACCAGTGTTTTCTAGAATTTCTCCACTTCTGACGAGGATAGAAAGTTGCAAAAGGCTTACTTAATGTAGCAGTTTGTCTTAAGTACCTACAGCGCTTTGAGCCGGTTGTCAGTTTCTGTTTTCAGAAACAAAAGCCCCACGTTTGCCCAATGGTACCAAAATGGGGGCTCCTACTTTGTCAAAAAGCTCACCCCCTGCGACAATGGGTTTGTTCAGTAGGCTTCCCTAGCCCAAGTGCAAGTCTAGAGGGAGTTGGGAGTTCATTTGACTTATGCAATATAATAGCAAACTGAGCACAGAATAATGTCACAATTTAAAGTAGCAGAGACAAAACTGTGATCTTTTACTTTAAAAAAACATTCAACAGACCTCTTAGCCCTTTGACAGCATATTTCAATACATGTACATACATACGTTAAATAACAGTAATTTTTTTTGCAAATATTCATTGCTCCAAACAACGGTTGGTTAACGGTTAACATCCAGTCAGAGTGAGACCATGACTGAACAAATCCCTAAAAACAAATTTATACAAATCCAAAGTCATGATAGTGACAAACAACAGAAACTATTACCAACCTAGGTTTCTTGTAGACACGCATCCTCCTAGTAGTAGTAGCCACTACTGTCCCTGCCATAGGATCCTCCATAACCATCCCTTCCATATCCACTTCTGCCATAACCACTGTAACCACCATCACCACCTCTATACTCCTGCCTCCCATAGGAGCTTTCATACCCACCACCATAACCTCCGCCACCACTATACCCTCCATCACCATAACCTCCCCCACCACTGTATTCACTATTGCGGTACCTATCGTAATAGCCTCCACCACCATAATCATCCCTTCCATACCTTCCACTGTCGTAATGATACCCCCTATCACCACTGTTGTAATAGTCTCTTCTTCCATGTGAATCATCGAACCTTTGGCCATATCCACTCCTACTACCATATCCACCACCACCGCGCCCTCTACCACCTCGAAACCCTCCTCCTTCACTGCTCTTCTTCTTTTCAGCCCTGTCAACTTTGATTGTTCTACCATCCAAATCCTGTAGACAAATGGAAAAAACGTCTTAATGTTTAGATGACTTAAAACGATTTGTGCTAAGAAATGTGGCCTATGTACAGCAAGCTGTTTTCACAGAGTCACTGGGTACCAAATACTTGCCCTCTTTACACCAGACAAATGCCCCACCCCAAAGCTGTAGACTCTTGAGGAACCTTGGGACCCAGAAACACTTTGATTGGGGTTGACATTACCTTAAGAAATATAAATTTGGAATCTGCAGTTTCCTGCAATTTTTAGTATGGATCTGGCATCCGAAATAGCTTGTTTTTGAGCTTGAGTCTGTTCTCTGGAGCTTTCAGTTGCACGATAGTCATATTAAAAAATTTCAGTTGTAGAATGATATATTTTCTGGATGTTAAATTGCCAAACATGTAGACCTACTATATCAAAAGTAATAAAAACATTTTAACCTTTATCTAACAGTCAAAACTAAAACCTATACAGCAGTTTGCAAACCACTAAATGAGGACACTACATTAAAATTTATGTTGTTATTCTAAAAATTAATCTTTGTACCTATTTGTTTCCCAATTTTTTGCTGTTCTATATATGACTGGCACAGTGTTCTAGCCAGCTTTAAAAAACGACAGGGCGCCCTAATTTGCATGTCATTAATATTCATGATTTGTAATTTCCATTTCTCGATATTCATGAAACGGAAGTTAATGAATATTCAATGTATTCTGATAACAACAGTTTTTCCCATTTAAAACCTATTTTACAAGTTATTTCTGTCAGCAATGAGAAAAATATATAACAGTGACAACAAGGAAAACTTTGCCGTGCGAGTCCGTCCAATGAACAAACGGTAAACTAAAAAATCAATGTCACTAGTCAGCTCTCTCAGGGGTTGTGCTTAGGAACTTCAATAGCCTGCTGTTTTTCACCATGTAACATGGCGCTTGATCAGCAAATACAACAATTCAAGGCTGCAACAACAGATGCGACGGCTTCTCTCACTACTTCGGCAAGGTTGTTCTCAAATGCTCTCTGCTTCAAGCATCACAGCTTCTGCATGGTACTTGTTATTCTCGTGTTCCGACACTTTATCCAACGCAAAGTCTTGCAACCACCGCCATCTGCCCAAGTCAGCGGACCATTCTGTCTACGAATCTTGTGCTCCTTGGACAACGCGCACGACATTGCTTGTTTTATCGCGATCGAACTTGAGCCACGATCTTCCGCTTTTCCACACGTCTTGAAAGCCGCATTTGTGTCCAGAGTCGCTGCTGTAGATTTTTCTTCTTCTAGGGGTTTTGCTTTCTTTGCTGGACTTTATGTTCCAAAATATGAATCAAGTGTTGAGTTGCGTTTCTTTCCAGGCATGGTTCAGAAAATTACGATTCATCTGTTCCTGACATCTGCGCTGTGATTGGACAACACCAAGGCAACGAGCAAAAAATCCGCTGACCGATTATTGTGGCTCAGGAATTTAGTGTTTGAAAGCAATTATTTTCGAGCGATCGCGTTTGTTCGAGTTTTAGTGAAAATAACTTGGAAAAAATTTCGTGTAAACCTTAAAATGTTGTGTTTTTTACCTTAATTCTTCAAAAAGACAATGTACAGGATCGCAAAAAACGACAGGGCGCTGCGCCCTGTCGTTTTGCATAGCTAGAACACTGGGCTGGATTCCGTCATATGTAACAAAACCCATATGTTGTGAATTATGGCACAAAAATCTGGCCTCAAAAGTGCTAGATGACGACCATAATGAGCTGTAATGAACTTTTGAAAAGCGGAACTGACGCGAAAAAGGAATGAAAAGTATTCTATTGATAAATATTGAACTGACCAAAAACCCCTGGTCACATAAGTGTACGTGTATATCGCCACATCGCCACTTGTAAAGCTTGAAAATGAAAGGTCTACTATATCACAACTTCGTGCATTGAAAAACACTTTTACTACTTATTTGAACTATTTGGAAAGGCCTATAGTTTTCAACACAACTATGCAATCTGAGTAAACAAGGACTTTAACAAGGTTGAACACATTCTCGATGCGATGCGTGCCAACCGGAAGCAGATAACTGGACAGCTGTGGCACAAAACACGATCCATTTCCGGTGCGACCGTGTTGTGTTCTGGGAAGTTTACAAGGCTATTTTGAAGTTTGGTTACAAAATGTCAGCTGCGAAGGGAATCAGAAGAAACGCTGGCTGAACAGAAAAATGAAGAAGAAAAAGTTTAAGTTTAACGTTAGTTTCGAGCTCCATGAGCTTTCAAGTGTTCCATTTGTGAGTGGCGTTCTATTTGCCAAAGTTCGGCTCTTGGAAGGCGGCAGTTTCAGCGTCGTGTCTTCCAGGTACGAATATGTTCGAATCATTTCAGCAAGATTTAGTCGAGCACCAGATTTTTTCCTCACTAATTTTCGTGTACATAAAAACTCTTAAAGTAATCAGTAATTGCCCTCTTTGCTACTCAAGGGAAGAAGTTCACAACCACAGCGTGAAATGGAACAAAAATTTCAGTTTTCCTTGCAAAATGACGGCGAATGCATCGACAGGAGTGTTGGATACGTGTAGTTGCAGAGTGTCCATTCGAAAAGTAAGTTGAACGACGTGTTATCTTAATGATTTATACATCTTTGGTAATGGAAAGGGCAGGAAAGTCCTTGATATGTTAGACAGAAGTAGCGAAACTGTTAGAAGAGTGTTTTGAGGTTTGTCTGAAATATTCATCATGTTTTTGTTTGTGGAGTCTTAAGCGATCGATTCTAGTGGTTGGATGGTTTCACCTGCTCTGACCTTATTTAACCCTGTAAGAACTTTCTGAACCTTATATCCACGAAATTTTGATTGGGGTTTTCATCCTTTTTATGTTTTGACAACATTTAACATTTGTTACCTTGGGTAACTTCTTCGTTGTCAGAAAAAGAGCGGGTTAATTTACTGGAAAATTGGAAAGGTTCTTTGTCTCTCCGATCCGCGGGCGAGTAAGCTCGAACAAAAGAATCTCGCTCATTTCTCAACACCAAGAGTTCAACCTTCGATAGACCAGTAGGGGCCAACTTTCTCAACAGTGGGTGGTCTTGAGAAAATATGTGCCAAATCTTGAGACATATTTTTAAAAAAGAAAAGGACGAATGGTCTAATTCTGGACTTTCTAGTTGATTAAATTGAGGATAGGTATTTTATCTTGATCTTGTGATTATTGACATTTTCACGTCGAAACAAGAAATATTTTTTCTTTATAGTCTTTGCTCATTACCCGAAATAGATTTATGAAATTCCAAAAGATTCAACACGCTTTAGGTATTGCATTTGATACATTCTTGCGCAAGTTAAGTATTAACAGTCCAAGACTTGCCGTTTATATGAAGACACGTTTTAATAAGATCAATGAATGCTTGCCGATCTTGTGTTCTTGATAGCTTTACATATTCTTAACACGAGCTGACTTTGCATTATTGTGAAGCTGAATGTTTTTGTTGCACCAAGAATTTAATTATGAACTATGCGTGAGTTTTTCCATATACCAATTTTAACCTTTTGTTTTTCTTCAGATGCTTTAATGTCATTTGGGTTTTTTTTCATTAACATTGAGATTTATTTGGAATTACGAATTGTTTATAGATTAAACTTTTTTGGCAAGTACAGAAATTCGGTATGCTTTAATTAGTTATGTGAACAATTTATTTATGCTGGTTTTGCAAAATTCTTTTTTATTCATTTTTTATTTTATTTTGAACTATTAGAAATATCTGTACAATGTATTTCAACGCCAAGACAGGTGTACATTTACCTTTCAGTTCTTTCAAAAATTGTCAAGATTAATACTTGAAAAAGATCTTTACTTGCATGTACTGCATATGTAGATCAGAACGGACTAATATAATTAAAGCAAGCTTTTAATAACTTTGATGGCCAATAATAATAATTCTTCAAATTGGTGTGAGTAATGAACCAGGTCTTGTCTTCTTCAATTGTTGACTTTCTCCTTACATTTTTCCTCATTATTACAATATAACAAGCTGAGTCTTATAACATTAAAAAATATCTACACGTTTTCTGTTGTTTTGCCTCATTCCTAATGTGGAAATGTTCAATATTGCTGGGCAGTTTCTAAATTTAAAACTTTTTTATGTATTTTTATGACAAACTGATAAAAATAAAAGCATTGAGTTTAATATCTTGCCTGATTATCAGAACTACTTGCATAAAAGAACTATGGAATAATGTAAAAGGCAAGAAAATGAAAATTAATAAAAGGTGATGAGTAGCTTACAAGTTTTCATAGTTGTAAAGCTCTATATGTTTATTCTTGAGACAGTGTAAACATTTGGAACTTAGAGTTGTTTTGGAATTTCACAGAGGCAACATGACATCAGACAGTGACAATTTCCAAAGAAAGTTTCATACCTTTATGTGAGTTTAAAGTAATACATAAATGTTTGACTGTTTTTCTAATATGGTTAAAATATGTTTAGTAGTAGTGGCTCATGCATATATATTTAAATTAGAACCAATATGAACTGGCAGTTGTCAATGCAAATTACTCTGCTAGCTAGGCCAACAAAGTAAACAAGTTGGTCAGAGTTTGAATAATATTTAGTGTTTACCAATATCTCAGATATTATTTGATAACTTTGTGGTTAAAAACTTCCAGTTATATCAAATTTGATGCTACCAGTACATCATGTATACCGTATGAAGCATTCGCAGACCTGTGTGATATATTAGTTCAATCTATACCATGCTGTTCTATATTTAATGTATATATTATACATGTCTTTTAATGAAATATTGATGTTCCCACTTAAACAGGAAGCCAAAGGAGGCAAGTCGCATATTAAGGTATTAAGGCAGGATTATGGTATTAAATATATACACACAGTGCTAAGATGAATATTTTTGAGACTGGCTTCATGTGCTTGTCTCAGTAAGGTGTTCATCTTATTAGAGTTGCAGTTGACTGGTTTAAGGACCAAGTCTGGTTTTCTGTACTGGCAATAGATCTGTTTTTGATCAGCAAGGTTATCCTCTCATCAAAGTCCATTAATTTTGTTTAGTGGGAGTTCACTGTTTACATAAGATCTTGTATTGAATCTTTTATGATCATCACAAGTAACATAACTCCAACATGCTAGGATATAACCAAAGACAAGAATTTGAAAAAATTAATAAAAATAGACATTCTCTATAGAGCATTGCCAAAAAAATTCTTGAATCGGAACAACAACAAAAGTTTACATGTATTGTTACCTGTAACTTAAAATTACACAAAAATCCACTGATTTCAGAAAAGCTCAGTCTTAAAGAAACGTAGTTGACTAAAGCGCTGGATTCCCTTAGATATGCAGCTCCTATGGGACAATACTGATTTTAGATATTGTACTATCATACTTCCAACGGCCACCAGTTTCTAGAAATATTTGTTTTCAGAACTGTACAGACAAACTGTGTGGGGGAGGAAATAAACGCTTTATTATAACAAAAATAATTATGATAATAATAATAATAACTATTATTATTATTTTTATTATTATTATTATTTTTTATTGTTAAGTTACTACAAGAGGTAAAAACCCAGCCTGTTGGACCTATTTTCATTGAACTGAAAACATTCTGTAAACAATTACATGTATATATATATAATAAAAGTAGTTTACAGTTTATTACTTTGAACATCTTTTTTTAAGACAGATCTTGAAACAACTTAACTGAAAATATTTTGTGTTTTGCTAGCAATCAAATTTTTTAAGTTACATTATTTTATTAACTAATTATGACCCTCCTTCCCTCCTCATTACTTTGGATGCCCTCCCTCCCCCCAGAACAAACTGCCTCTCAACCCATAAAAAATGAATGTTCTGTTAATTTAGTGGTAGTAATAAAAAGAACAATAATTAATATAATATTGTTTTTGTGTTTTTTTCCAGCTTGGCTTTGCAGATGTTGATCTTGCACAGTTTGCTGGTTCAGACTGTACCACAAGGAGATTTCTGTTAGAAGGTTATGGCGACAAGATGGTGCGGCAGGACAATTCTATTTTAGAGGTAGATGATCAGACACCCAGTTTACTAGAACATGCAGACTTACTGGATTACTGTTGATCAGTTTTGGTACTATGATTATTGCTGAGGTATACTCCAGCTAATCTGACCCTGTGGCATCGTCTGTAAATTAAACTGTGTATCATTAAGCCTGCTCTTAAAGCAGTACCTTGGACTAAGAGTCAAATTTAGGGGACTTCTGTCCAGAAAGAAGATTTAGTCTTTTAAACACTGGAGAGTAATTCTCTAGATGCATAAATTTTGGTTGTGCCATGTCTTGCAGATTGGATCAGGAACCACATGATATACAGTTTTGAGATATCCTCGCCCCTGATTGGCTAACTTCCGGGACTAATATCAGCTGGCTGTCTTTAATTTTCTGTTTTTAACATTCTGACATGCTTTTTGTGGTCAATACAATTATTTAATAATTCTTTTTTAAAAATAAAAATAAATAACAAACAATTAGCAAACAATCATAATAGAAGATCGTTTGGTCTTTTGGTTCTTGTTGTGTTTCCAGGTGCCATATTGACTTTATTTGCTACTCCAGAAATGAACTGTCTAGAAATTATCAAAATCCAATCTATCCCATAAAAATCCATAGTTCAAACAAATGCTGCAAAGTTAATGTTGTCATACAGGTAAAAGATGTGTTGTGTTTAACACAATTAGTTGTCATATCTAGCAGCTACCATATTCCATCTAGAGAAAAAGTAACTCGGGAAAAGATCATCTTTCAGAAGACCATCAGTGATGGACTTTTGTTTTCTACTTATTGTGGATTCCGAACTTGGAAGTCTTTAACTTGTATTTCTTGAGTTGCAAATTGTAAACTAAGAAATTCTTTGCTTGTGCAAAAATTTGGAGTGTTCTTAAATTGGTAATGTTTTTCTGTTACCTGTGTTAAAATATTGATGCCATACTTGTACACTGATGTCCTAGATTTTAATTTTAAATTAAAGTAAAACATTTGGTGTAACATTACTACATGACTGTATGATCCTTTTTACCCAATCAAGGTAAAAATAGGGATGCACCTCATGTCAGGAGATCCACTGTTTAAAGTGTAAGTAGGGCTCTTCCAATACTATTTGATAAATATACAAGCCATGAACAGTTAATATCATCAAGAGCTGACTGCCAGTGACACTTGGCTAATGAGTTTAACCTGACAGTGTGTTTGAATGTGAACAATGTTGACCTACTACCTATTTAGTTACTTGAATTTTGATAAGATTTACTTCCAACAAATGTGATTTTTCGCACTTGGTGTCTCATTCATGCAAGAGTACCTTTAGTTTCTAAATAAATGTAATTACTTTGCACCTCGTCCGCTATCTAAAAGCTGCAGTAATATCCAACACAATTTCGTGGAATAAATGTTAAATAAATGGCAAACTTTACAAAATCCCTGACTGTGTGAAACTGTACATGTACATACAGCTCCAAATGACATTATAGCTGTAAACCAGGGCAGAATTAGAAAATGCAGCAAGAAAAAACAGCATCACTAAACTGCAAACTTTTAATTAGAAAGTCCAAACTAAGGGTACATTCCACTGACCCTGTCCCATCTATTTCAGAGTAAGAGTAAAACTTCAAGTGAAGTGTCACGTTAAAAGTAATAACTGGGATGAGAGATATAACTCAGTTGCATTTTTTTCTAACTCGGCAGGAGTTCTGGCCAATAAGATTGAACACCAAAGTTTTTATAGTTAATATGTTCTTTCCTATTCAGGAGCTAGAGAGTCATTGGAACATGCACTAAGTGTATTCTGTGGTTTGACATTACTGTGATCATGAATTACCCCAGTAAGCAATAACACAAAAACATTGTCATCTGCTAGCTTCCAGCTGAAGTCAGTCCCCCCAGCCGCATTAGAGCACTTAGAAGGCACAACAATAGCTACCTGCAGTTACAGTCTAATATCCAGTCATTTACTCTTTAATCTCTTTAATTTAATTCCAGAGACAAAGGTGTGTTCATCACGTCTCGCAAGTGCTGTGTGTGTGCATAAGTGATAAGTGACTGGTGCATAGTGCATCAAACATTACTGACAGTAAATATATATGTTAAAAAGAAAAACAAATCACAATTCATTCAAAGAAATGTTTAAACAGTGCAGATTTAAAAGTGCTTTCTGTTGTGCAGTGCCTGATGTGCCAAGGGAGATTACATATTCATTCTTCCCTGGATGTAGCAGACTCTGGACACTGTTGACTATACTTCCCTAAACTCTTTCAAACAGTCCACCATACCGTCCATAAGATCGGTGAATGTGCCAAGCCACCTTCGCAGGCTTTAACAGCTTAGCAAGCCGCTGACTGCCCTCTCAGCACTAGAGAAATTATCTAAACTAGAGAGTATATATTCTAAGTTCTAAGTAAGCCAATACGCAAACTTATAATGATTAAATTATATTATTTTGTTCCTTAGTAACAATTAGAAATGTTTAGAACTTAATTAAGTGTAAAAACTTCATACTGTGAGCAGTAGTAATTACCCTGAACTTGTTTTCTTTCAGACCTCTTACACCTCAACACTCCAAAACCGTTACAGAAACAGAGGAGAATAGAGCTCCTCAGACCCAGATCCAGGAAACCATAGACAGTGCTGTGAATGGGTCAGGTGCTGAGAGCAGCCATGGAAGTGCCACCTCCAGTTTGGCAGAAGCACAGCTACAGGGTGCTGCAGGCAGCATCAGTGGCAGCAAGTTGCCTTTCATGCCGAGCCATGTGCGTAGCTCCAGTGAGCCTCCATTTGTTGGTCATGTCAGAAGTTCTAGTCAGCATTCCAAGATCTCTGGATATTCAACAGGGCACTCTGTTGCTTCAAGCATAGAGGGGCATAAAAGGTACATGTAAGCTTAATTATGTCACTTGATATAAGTTTAGAATATACTTCAAATGTTAAAATTATTTTTACCAGATATTGTTTTTTGAACACATATAATCATATTCTCACAACTTGTAGGGGCTTCATGTTCAGTCATATCAAGATTTGGTTGGCAATAAAAAAGTTGGGTTTTTTGAACCATTTTTAAAAGTATTCAATTTTACAGTCTACTTAACATAATTCAGATTGCATAAAGCTGATTGTAGAGTACATTTGGCATAAAGCTAATGTCAGGAAACATAACAGAAAATCATACATGGCCATTGTTTTTTCTTTGCATTTGGATTCACAGTACTCATGTTATAAGTCACACTTTCATCCAGCGCGAGTTTAAAATGTTGTTTAAAGTTTATTGTTGACTACATGTAGTTTCCAATCCATTAGAGCTGACAGAACTGTAATGTCACTTTAGGTACGCCACTACCTCTAAAGTCATGTCTCAGTGAGTCACAGAGGTTACAAGATTGATACTGACCCAGTGTGACCTACTTGTACGAGTGTGTATCCACAAAGTTAGGGTAGTTTAATTCCAATCAGGGCTTCAGTTTCTCTACATGCAACATAGTAATAAAAATAATAATACTATTTTGTTGTTTCTTTTAATATTTTTTAGGCTGACTTAGAACTAACACAGTGACTGTATGTTTTTTGTTTGTAGGATCTCAAGTCTTGGTTCTGGAGGCTGTATCCATAAATCCATAAAAAAACTACAACTTTTCAATTGACCAGTGTTGAACTTTTTTAAGTATAATATTTGATAAAACATATAGCAATGTAAAACCTATATGTACATGTAAAAGTGGGATGCATGTATAAGTTGAACCCCTTTTTTAAAGCCAAAAAATACACTTTTTTTATAACTTTATTCTCTTGCATATAAGTTGAAGTTGGTCTTCAGTTCAATTTTTACATAGTACTTCAAGACTGTATCTGTATATGGTACATGTACATGTTGGTCTGTTTAATAATTTGGAAATGCTAATAATATAGAATTTTTTGAATTTCTAAACTGTACAATTTCTTTCCATATTTACATATAAAGCTGCATGTTTTGGTTTTCGTTATAATTGATTCTGTTTCCCTTTGGGCTGAACAAAATTCAACTGAACTTATAGCAAAACAAGACCAACTGGACCAATTTGAATGGCCCTGTGTACTTGACTTATACAACAGTGTAGTTGTGTCCTGCATGCTATGTTGACCTTGACTGTTTGTAAGCTGGCGACACAGACATATCTCAAGACATTGGGTCGCTGTCCATAGAGAAGCCTAGAAGAGCGCTTTCCAAGAAACAAAGTTGGCGGGTCAGTTGGAACATGTGTTACAAGTAGATACATTTATTTATATAAAATTAATGTTACTCACATGCGTAAAAGATAGATTGAATGAATGTTATATGTTTCGTTTGTAAATTAATTAGTATTTAGTTCAAGTCAGCAGTGTTCTCATCCAGTCCAGTAAACAGTAGGATGCCTTATTTGCATTATTGTACGTAACATTATACATGTAAATTCACATTTCTTGTAATCATACCTTTGATCTTTCTTGGTTGATAGAAATCAGGAGATGAAAGGCGTGTTTGTCAGAATCGAGTGAATGCCGATGTTGTTATAGATCAACTTCTGAGTGGGTAGGTAGACCTTGAAGTGCTTGTTAAGATATTACAACGTTTTGGTATACCGTTTTGTTGTTGTAATATACTGGAATGATCAAGAAAGAATAACAGTAAAAATAACAAAAGGAAGCCCCAGTCACACAATGGTGGTCCTCAAAATGATAAAATAAAATGAGTTAAAAAGTTAATATTATTAGTACAGTTGTACTTAACATTACAGTATGGTAGTGTTTGCCGGATTTTAGTATTATTAGCACTCCACCAGTGAATAGTTTACAAAAATTAGCTCAAATTCAGATGATCAATACAAACTAAAAGTGGTTGTCAAGTTTGTTTAATTTAAATTTTGTTTATCTATTTTTAGGCAGGATTTATCAGCGGATGAAAACCCATCAGGTAATTTTATGGTGGACTGGTTGAGCTGCAATGCATTACTGATGTTTATTCCCCCCCCCTGGAGACATTGCATTGACTTCCAATCAAATCACACCATTTCATGTTTGGACAAGACTGAATCTAATAGGCTATAAAGTTATTTTGTCTTCTCATCTTTCTCAGCCAGGAAAGCCAATTTTATTTTAGTTAGTTTTTGAAAACCAGTGGTATATATACCGGTAAGCAGCAACCGCCATACCCATTTTTGAGGAAAAACTTGTACTATTATTTTGTTCTGGACGAAGCTTCATTACGGCACTGGTTGATGACGATGTTAAGTAAGCATTGTGTGCCCATGAATTGAAACTTCAATCCAAATGCACTGAGCCTGATACCTTTTATTGTACAGCAGGTGATGGGAATGAGCTGACCTTGTTCTTTACCAAGGATGGCACTCTCCCACGGGGAAAGTCGCTCAGGTAGGGTAATACGTCCACAGTCGATATACTACGAACTGTAGCAGGCAATAACAGATAATGGTGCGTGGTTTTATTTTGTTTCTGCTGTTCTTAATATACTGTTTACATAAGTTCGAGACAGCGCAAAACAAAATTCGGTGCGATGAAAAAAAAAAGAAGGTTAAAATAATAATCAGTGAAAAGAGACGTAAATTGAAACAGTGTTTCAAAATTTGTAGTTGGACCAATCTTTATGAATACAGAGCCAATGGTGAAATTGTTCTACCTCATTTGCATTGCTTTTGGCGCAAGGGAATGCGACACTTGAAACGGGCCTTATTTTCCTAAATTTATACAGCTGCTGCAAGTTACGTTTGCTTGGGAAATAAATACATTTTGAAAGGCAATACATCGGCAGAAGTTGTGGATCACGAGAATAATCATTCATAAAGCTCATATTACAACTTTCCTTCTAATTTATATGTATCGTCTGAAGATTGCATGTAGATGTATTTGGTGTTACGTTTTTTGTTCATCATTTTAGAAACCAGTTGATAAAACTTGATATACATAGCACTTAAATTGATAAAGAGCTCAGTGATAGCTATCATGAAGCCAAAACCAAAATTTTCAGTAAATTTGAAAATTGGATAATTTGGATAATTTTAGGATCTTTTTTTTCTCTTTCAGGATTTCAACTGATAACCCGGACGACAAGTACAGAACATTATAAAGTTACAGTTGTAGTAAAGGGAATGGTATCCGTCTACTTAACTTGACTTTCTTACATCTGTAGCAGTAACGTTTAGAAGCTGAGTCATCCATAGGAGTGTATTTAATAGGAGCTGCAGTTGTGTATGAAATGTTTGTGTCACATTGAAGCCTGAAACCAAGCGTACGTCGAAAGCAACTTTACATGTAGCTCCAAATTTCAAATATTTTATTTCCGAAATCAAAACAGTCACGTGAATTTTATTAAAATCCTGACAAAATGTGAGAAGGGGTGAACAGTTGGTAATATGACAACGAAGAGCGGAATTGTTTTGATGTATTCATGCACCCATATTTATAGATAATGTGTTTTAGTTTAATTCAGTTACAGTGTACATGTAGCTTTAAAATCAGTGCCAAGTTAACATGGTAAGAGAATAAATTCTTGAGTCTCAAAAGACAAAAGCTTTGAATTTTTAATCCGGTTGTAAACACATTTGTGTGTTAGTGTAATACGAACTTTGGAAACCATGATGCTAGTCAAGGGGAACTTGCTCTGTTATGGAAATAAAGCTTGGAAAGGTATTAGAAAAATAGAACAGAGGGAACGGGCAGAGCTAACTCTCTCCACTTTTCAACTCATTTTTCTCTCTTTTCTCGCCCTTTCTCCGCCTTTGTTGCCCTAATGTCATTGTGCAAGGACATTTTATCGTTTTAAGGCACTACATGAAAAAAATTGAGTTATTGAACAGTTTTAAACAGCAAACATCTAATAGAGATTTGATTTATTATCACAATTACTTGAATTGGAAGTTTTAATTTATTGTCGCTACTTTGTAGTTATTGTTTCGTTTCTCACTTGTAAATCAGCAGAAAGTATAGATAGACTTATAGTTTAAATGTAAAATTATTACTTAGTTTAGATTAATTTTGACCAGATTTCGTTTGTTTGTTCATGACTGGACCAACGACGCTAGAAATTTGCTTCGGTTCCTTTGTTGAGTTAATGAGCTGAGTAGTAAGCTAAAACTTAGTAAGCAACTTTTCTTTTATGAAATTTTATAGAGGATTCCTTGTACATTGTTGCATATCGATAACTTTATATAACACATAATATATGAATGATATACCACTAAGTTTGTAGTGCAAAGTGGTCAGAAATAATACGTACATTTTTATGGAGTAATGCCAAGTTGTCTTGTAGTAAGGCATTAGATATTCGCCAAGTCATAATTTTCTTTCGATGACGTACTTTACTTCCAAGGGATCAGCACAATTCCATTTGATTGCTAGAATAATGATAACATATTTTCTTCTAGAAGAATGAACTTTTCATAAAAGGGAAAGTTTTGTACATTTGTTTTTGATTAAGTAACTTTGAACGTCTTTCTTTGTCTACCTGTCTAAAGAATGTATTTTGGTAAACGCCTATTGATCGATCTACTGCGTCGAACTTGCTTTGCGCGGTTTTCAGTGTAAACACAGAACTAAGGCTGCTATTTCATCCTGTTTCACTGCATATCCTTGTCATTTTGTTTTCACTGAACTTGGCTTTGAACGCCAAAATTTAGGATCTGGCATCCTTTGCGACAATCTTTACAAACTTCTTTAGGTAGAAAATTGAGTTCAATCTCAAGGTCAGGAGCTGGTGAGACTCCTGATTGTTTCAAACGATCTGCAAGTTTATTTGCAGAAGTTCGACCCGAGTGGGTTATTTTTAAAATTTTTTGATTGACTTTATCATAAACAAATCTTAAGGGATACTGGATAAGCGCCCATTGTCCTTTAACATTGATAGCAGTTATGGCTTGGTGAATAACTGAGACAGTTGAGGCTGTCGTAGGATTAAGGTTAGTCCATCGAGTGCAACACTCACAGACAGTAGTAACAAATTATCGTTTGAGCATAGCAGCGTGGGAGTGAGTTTGGCACTTACACGTGACCTCCCTGGTTCGGCTTGTCCGATTGGTCAGTTCATAGACGCCGGTCGTTCTCATGGGCTGCTTTGATCACATGCTGAACTAGTGAAAGTGACGTAGAAGTGGTAAATGTCTCTTCCCGATCAATAGTAACTAGTTTTAGGCAATGTAAATAAAGCACTTTGTGATTTACATCAGCAGTTTGTGAAGTTATGGTGCTAACATATGTAGTAATCGATCGACTGCTCGCAAAGAGAGCTGGGTACGTTTTATAGGGATAAGAAAGGAAATATAAAGAGGGAGGGGAAAGATGTGATTTGGCAGGATGATCGTAGACAGATGAATCAGTTTTGTATGAAAGGTGCGTTGTCCAGTCCAAAAGGCATTGTCGACTTTCAATATTTAAAACAACTGCTAGCTGCTGGGTTGAAAATACTTCGATGACTGGACTCTATAAAATATTTCCTATGCCGCTTAACATTGCAAAAGGCTTGACGGATTACCAAAATTTAGTTCCTATTATCTGGCGTAAAGCGCGTGCCGGGAAAGACAACAAACATGCTGTGCTGATGTCAGATTGCGCAATTTGAACAAAAACGCGACAATTTTTGAGTTCCGTGACTTTTCTAGTTCTGGCAAAACACAATTCGGTTAGCATGGGACAACTGAGAGAACTTGTGGAGAATAATGTTCCTGCCGATCACAGGATTACCTCTCCGAGACAACGTGTGTTGCCACGGTCCTTGAAAATCCTGGAAAGTCTTGGAATTGGCAAAGGAAAATTCTAGGCACTGGAAAGTCCTTGAATCAGGGTTGTGGTCCTTGAAAATCCTGGAATGGGCAAAATTTTTCCCCTTAATTGCAAACAATAATCAAAATTATCATAATCAGGCGTTATACCTTCGATGTAACAATGTTTGAAAACAAAATCTTGTAAAGCGTATTGCTGAATTCATATACAGAACTAGATTTTTTTTAACATAGTTTATTTTATTTGGTAAAAAAGGTCCTTGAAATTGCTCGAAAAGTTACTAGAAAGTCCTTGAGGTTTCACATCCAGTTAACGATGGCAGCCCTGTTTGAGGCTTAGCTGCAGTTGTGAAAGAATCAAAAGAGGAGCCTGTACTGCCTCCTTCATAGATGACTGCACTTTCATTGTCAGACCCTTTCCTAATAATACATACTCCCTAAAGTGAAGCCAACTTAAGTATTTTGACTATACTTTTCTTGTGAAAAAAGGACTTGTTAAACAACAAAAACAGTCAGACAATGTCGGCAGATGTTTGTCCGATCCCCTTTCACTAAATCCTGAATCTGCGTTAGAATACCGTAACTTTGTAGTATTTGCCAAATTCGTTATGTAGGGAGACTGTCAAAGGCATCTTGGAACTATCCACGAAGTTGACATGTAACCGCCCTGCCTTCCTGCAGTCATCCATGGGTGAACTGACTATCTTTCGCATGTGTTGAAAATCAATTTGTATTTCTTCAGTTGTAGTCGGATGATATAAAGCAGAATATGACTTATTGCCTAAAATGTCGTTTCACTTATTCATCGCATTAGCGCCAGTAGAACAAAACACTTTTTATTTCGACAAAACTAAACGCTGTTTTGAAAAATAAAACCGTATACCTTACTTTTTGACATTTTTGAAAAACAATATAAGCCTTAAAGATTTTCTTAAATAATATCAAATGAACAAAGACTTGGTTTTGAAGAGTATGAAATACCGGTTCCCGTTTTACTTGGTCTGTGCCTTTGAAATACTTTAATTGCTGTAAAAACTATAGCGCCACAAAATTGAGGTTGTTGCTTTTTCGTGCAAGACACATTTGTGTATCGGGGGGGGGGGGGGATCTTATTATTTTCCCAAGAGTTGCCGTACGCGTACCTGGCCTTTTGGGCAAGATGTAAAATTGACTTACATGACCCAACTTGTGTCCTTAGGTTGGCATGAGCAGGTAACAAGCATAAGTTGTCGGCTGCGATAGCTGAACATCAACTTGTTGACTTTGAGACTATAAATTAGCACTTGTTACTCGTGCCGTAGGCTACGAGTCAAAGTTTCGGCTCTGTTTCTTTTTGGGGGGGAGGGAGGTGGTTGCAATCAGGTAAAATCGATTTTCCCCATTAATTTGAGGCGTCTTATTAAACATGCGTTAAACTCGCCCATGTGCCTCAGTAGCGATAAACTTGATTCCAAATAATGTTTTTGAATCTTGATTCCAATAAACTTTAATAAAAATCGCTAAATTTGTTTGACATTTAATACTTAAATATCATGGAAGTTCTTGAAAGTTAAAAACAGTTTGGGCAACTTTCAACACCCCCCAGTCTGAATACGTGTAGGGTTTAAAAAAGCCGTTTGAGTGCAAACTTTCCTTCTCTGCATAAAAGTGTTACCAAAGTAACGCTTATGATTTTTAAGGATTAATTCACTTGTGTTTTATCAAAGTTAATTGTAGTTTCTCTCCCCTGGCGCAAAGTGAAGTTTTACCAAAACATTTATCTCCACAGCTGGAGGTGCCAGAATGACTGTGCATATATCACAGGAAACCCAGACTCTGCGTGTGTATTTCATCCCTTCCTGTGGCGTGAAAAGGGAATGCATGAAAACCGGAAATTGTACTTGCATTGCCTCGTATGAAGTTGATGCCATTCTTTATTTCTGGTTGCGAATTCGAACAGTTTCGATGGGTTGCAGTAGGTACTAAGGATTAGAAAAAATTATTTAAATATTTACCGAGAAACAGTTAAACACGATTTTGGCCCATACATTGTCCTGTATTTGCTCGGTGCCATGACAGCACAAGAAGCGGAAAACGGCATGGGTTTTCTCTGGATATACGAGTTCACAAAGTGGTTGTTATGGGTTTTCATATCTCACCGACCTCACTGTTAGATTTTTATCAGCAAATGAATTTCTCAACGTCGTTACGATTACGAAGGTATCTCTGTAAAGTTTGGTATCGGTGAAATTTGCAATTGTAAAAATAATTTTCCAAGTTATGTATTTTTAGATTTTGGAAGCTGATAAACTGTAGCCTGGAGATAAACTGTCATTAGATGCCGGGGGGGGGGGG
>JAOBRG010139992.1:17702-34376 GCA_027574985.1 Umimayanthus nakama | reverse complement strand
TAAGTACAGACGATAAGAAAATAAGATAATTTCAATGTGTTTCACTAAATGAAGGGCTGCAGCAAGCATAAAAGGGAGCAAAAATAATAACCCGGCCCCGGGTTGTATAAAAACCAAATCAAAATGCGTTTTACATACGCTAATACTAATGAAATGTTGGAGGTACAATTTTTAACGATAACTAGCTTTATTTTCGCACATTCGATTCATGTTTTAATATAAGTAGTGTTTTTAAAAGCTAATTTTATAATATGAGAAACAGAACAAAAGTGTAAAAATAAAAATACGGTAGAAAAAAGTCTAACAACAAATCTCCTTACCTGTTTATAACAACATTGACTGATTGAGCTCTTTCGGATAGATCGAATAGATCTTAAATCTGCCGCACAAAAAAAAATTGAACTTCTTAGAATTAGATACTTGGTATAATACGCTATTTGTCGTAACGGCTTAACCAAAAGACTACGCATGTTCTCGACATAATACCGCTGGAATTTTGCTTCATAATGGTTTCAATCACGTTCGCAATGGTATCCGTTTTCCGAAATGGTTTCTGTTTTCCGAAATGATTCCGAAAAAATAAAAAAACCCGTTATGATTACGGGAGCGTTCGTAATGGTTTTGAAAACCGAAAAGTTTTCGGGTACATTCCCGTAATTTTTTTACACTTGGCGGGCCATACTTTATCCCATGCCTACATGCTCGGAAAACTTATGGAATGAATTCTCCGCGAATTTCCGAAAACTCTTCAAACGTTTTTGAGGAGCTTAAACGATTTATGCAACTTTTTGAAAACTTCGGACCGGAAGCAGTTCAAAAGTGCTTCCAGATGTTTTTATGACTTTCTGAAATTTTTGGGAAACTCTTCGGAACTTTTCGGAAAACTTCGGAAACGGTTCAAAAGTAGTTTTCAAAAAGCTTTTATGATTTGTTAAAGTTTTCGGAAACACTTCGGAAATCTTCGGAAAATTTCCGAACGTGATCGAAAATGTTTGTAATGGTTCGTAGGAGTTGAAGAGTTTGAGAAGTCCTCAAATGGACCCCCGTAAACGGTTGCACGTATCCGTTGCATACTACCCGTTGCATACTGCAGAATATGCAACGGTAATCGTGGCCTCTGATTGGCTGTATTTTTCTTGGCATGAGATAAATGCGTATATATGTTTGTATAAATGAGTATATGTGTGTATCCATGTTAAGTTTCTCACTTGCAAAGACAGGGTGCATTTTATTGAGTTGCACTTTACATGCACTGAATTATAAGAACACTTAACAATTGTGAACCACAGTTTTTACTCCCTTATTCTGAACTTCTTTGTGTCGTTATTTCCTGAGCTAGCTTCGAGGATAAGGAAAATAGAACAGAAAACAGTTAAAACAACGTATACGTGACGCATTGCGCAATGAACCTCCTGCAGTGTGCGCATAGTTTCCTATGGAACTGATCGTGAGATATGTGGCATGGAGATGTGACTGTGATTATGGCTAGTTAGTTGTTACTCCATGATGCTATAACTCAACGATATTATATATCCGACAACGTCAAAACTACCATTTTGTGTTGCCTTGGCAAACTCGTTTTGCAGCAACTGGTATTAAAATTTGAAAAGGGCTCTTAAACTGATTCGGTTTCAGTGTCACATCTTAAACAGACTCCAACTGGAACAGTTGGCAAAGCAAACCCAAAGTCAAAACTCAAAAGCGGCAAATTCTAACATTTATGAGTTGCTGATAAGTTTCTTTAATGTACATCACCCAAACGGTCGAGTTACTTTCCTTTATTTTGCGGCTGAATAAAATCTTTGCTATCCTCTCCCCCAGTTCTTCACTCTGATCACTTCTACTAAACCCGCAAGTATTACTTACTCATTTTTGTGCTATAAAATTTGTTGTGCATTTTCTAAATACTAGATAAACATGTGTACCAAAGGATCGAGTATATTTAATCGACCCGGGATTTCAAAAATACTTTCTTCAAATTTTCAGTAAACTTTTTTGCGTCGGGGTCGAGTTTGGTTTTACTGACATAATATCTAATAAACGTGGACACAAGAACCGGAGTTGGGAGGCAAAACAGAATCACTCCGCTGATAGCACAAACACTGGCGATTGCTTTCCCTTGTATAGTTGCAGGCGTTATATCGCCGTATCCCACACTAGTCATAGTTATAATAGACCACCAAAACGAGGCTGGGATGCTGGAAAACGGTTGCTGCTGGGCTTCTGCGTAGAAAATAGCACTGGAATAAACTACTGTTGCGATAGTGAAACAGAAGAAGAGAGTCTTGAGTTGTCCGCTACTTGTATAGAGGGTCATTACTAAAATGCGCATTGCCGTGCTGTAGCGTGACAGTTTGAAAACGCGTAGCACTCGGAACAACCGCATCGCCCGCAAAACGAGGAAAGATCGGACCGCAATTGTACTTTCTTCTATGGCTAAGGTGAAGTAAAACGGTAAAATGGCGACGACGTCGACGATGCCAATCGGTGACTTGGCAAACTTCCAAAGGTCTGGGGCTGAGAAAATACGTACGAGGTACTCCGATGTAAACCAAGCGATGCAGAATGCCTCGATGACAAACCAAACGTTGACCAAGTGTGGAGTTTGAAGTTCTGGGAAAGTTTCTATGCAAAATACTACAACTGACACAAGGATTACAAAGATTGAGAAGATTGCAAGTGCTCGAGATAGTTTGGAAGATCGCGGTTCCTCAAAACAGCGCCAAATTTTACGTTTAATAGGATTTTCTGGCATGAGGATTTCTTCGTCTTCAAATGAATCGATTTCGTACAACTCATCTGTTCTTTTACTAAGGTGAGATTCCAAACCGTAGAATCTCATGTCTTCCATGAAAGAATCTTCTGGTATATCAGACGGCCGCGATAAGATTCCCCCGGACTGATAGAAAAATAGAACAGCGTCAAATGACAACTTGCTTCTCGGAATGAAGATTTCATCACTGGCGTGATCATAGTACTTCATTCGCTTCACGTGAGAACCCAATAAGGTGTTGGGATAGTTTGCCAGTGTTTCTTCGTATGTCTCATAACGCATACCATTGACATTAATTGTGACTCGTGGACTGCTATAGGCGGGAATGCGTTTAGAGTATTGCCGCTGGTGGCGGATATATTGGTGCTTTTTTCTCTGACGCGGGATTGGAATCGGGGTGCTGCAGCCCTTCAGCATAGGTCGTCACTAATACGGAGAATTACCAATTACAAATCCAAGTTTAACCCGCTGTGGAGCGAGC
This sequence comes from Umimayanthus nakama, assembly GCA_027574985.1. Classification (NCBI taxonomy): domain Eukaryota; kingdom Metazoa; phylum Cnidaria; class Anthozoa; order Zoantharia; family Parazoanthidae; genus Umimayanthus; species Umimayanthus nakama. The sequence continues at coordinate 31,122 of JAOBRG010139992.1, read as the reverse complement.
CTTCCTTAATGCAGCTTTGTGTGACGGCGCTTCCACCGCAAGTTATGAATTATTTAAGTGCGTCACAATTTGTTGAGTGTAAGCTAGGCAATCTATGATCATTAACCATGAGATAACCCGGATCGTTCAGCAAATCAAAAATCATGAAGAAAAATTAAGTCAGTTGGCTTTGAACTTGTGTCACCAGCAGTGTTTTTCCTAGATTTGTTGAGGCGAGGACGAAGCCATCTGGTTTTAGCTTTATTTGGTGGCACTTTCAACTTTCCAGTATTCTGAAATTGAAAAATAAACATTAGATTAACTGATTACAAAACGACGGCAGCTTAATCCGTAAAAAAGAAAACATCGCTTTAATTTAGAAGAGTTTAAGTTTATTTTTGATATGTTAAAGTTGCGAGTTTATATTTGTTTTTCGGCATGGGACACTTATCATTGTCATAATTGATGTAATCTACAAAAAACTCTTTTGAATAAGACACGTGACGATGACGAAGCTCACGTATAAAATTAGAATTTCTTTTTGCCGCTGGACACCGCCATCAAATATTCTGAAACATCGTACTAATACGACTATGTTAAGATAAGCTGTGACGATAGAATAAATAATCCTGCAGTTATCACCTGCTCTGGCTGTGTGAAAACCATCAAAGCGAGCCGGTGTTTTTATTCACCATAGTTATGCAAAAGAACCAGTTTAAAGAATATGAGTTCTAATATCAACACATACACTGTTAGAGTAAGTCATCGATATAAATTTAGCTTCAAATTGTAATTGGCGTGTTTGTATGACATGTTTGACTGGAAGATCTCGTTTTATGGTAAAACGTTTGGATTCAGTTGGCGTCTAATGATGGCATTTTATTGTATGAACTTATCACCTTTAAGTTATAAAGTATTTGTTTGGACATTTGTCAAATAAAGGGGTGGAGTTACTTCAATTATAAAATATTCTAAGACATGTCTGAATAAACTGAAGTTTTTGTCTTCAACCCAACTATAAAAATACATCCGAACCTATAGTTTAGTCAAACGGTTTGACTAAGAAATGATATGTTAATATTTTCTTGTTGATTGCTTATTCTAACAGCAAGAAAACCAGCGTTTTGCTTACTGACTAACTAGAAGAAAATTTAAATATCCATTCTGCCATTAAATGGTTGACCCGAATTCAAACTTAAAATTAAGGACTTATAAAATGCCGATTTTTAGTTGTTCTTCCATGAATTGAAGTGAGATTTTTTTTAGTTCCAAGGTTTATATTCCGATGGCATTTTAGGCAAGTTTTTGCCGAGCTGATTTCCACTTTATTTTTACATATATTTTGAGCGACGCTGAAGTCTTAGGAAAATTTGACTTTCGTTTGAACGAGATTGTCTTACCTCGTTCAAACTCTGGGTCAGATATGATGGAAACGTAAGGTTAAGCAGTTTGTTGAATATGACTTACTGGTTAAAAGTTGCCTTCTCCAGAACCAACAAAAGCCGCTATCCTTTAGTTGTTTCGGACGTAAAATCTTTGGGAACTGTGTGTTCACCAAAGGGAAAGTATGACCAAACTATTTTAAAATATGACACTTGACAGGCCTAATAGAGCATTGCTGTTGTTCCCCGCTGGCTTTGGCTGAAATTGTTGCTACTAATAAGACATTCATATACTTTCTTTTGTTTGCACTACGGCTCATCCAATCCGACAACCTGCTCAAGTATTTAACTCAAACCGCGGTGTGAAATAAAAACAAGAGTAATAGAACCGCAATGCAATACTTGCAGAGTGTTTAACATTCCAATAACAAGATGCTGCCACCAACACTGAACTAACCGTTGTTTCTAGCTCAAAGCGCCCATAGGTGTTAAACACACAGGTCCTAAATACCATACAACAGGTCAATGTGCCGTGTTAAGCTAAAGTTCTTTTCTGTCTATAAACCATGTTTAATACAACTCAAAAACATTGTTCTTAATTCCCACGTGAGCATAATGAATTTGTGTAACGTATAAACGTTTTGAGTTTACAAAGATTTTTCCAGTTCTTTAAATTTAGTTTTCAAACTTTGAGAGCTTTTGTCTCACAAATTTGGTCAGTTTGGCTCAGTCAGGTCTTACTTGCGAGGGTAAACACTGGTTTAGGCCAAGTTTATAAATAATAGTTATTTCTCGCCCTTCCATTATTTTACTGTTTGTTTGTTTTTAATACAGAGCTTTATATTAAGGTTTTGTCCTTCGATAAATGTGCAGCTTGCTGTTACAAAGGAGATGGGAAGCAGGGAACTGTATTGGCGGAAAAGTTGCTCAGTTACAGGGTTTGTCCACGCAATTTTTAAATTATTAAAATACCCTTACCCATCTACCCAAAGTTTGCTAGCTGAACAAAAAAAGCAGGTCGGCAAGTCCTTGTTGTAGTCAAAAATTGTGACTTCTTTTTCTATCACCTTAGTCAATTCCATTTTTGCCATGGCAGCGAGTAAATTGAGTTGTTGGCCGTTCCCTAGTTATGCTATAGCAACCAGCGTACATCAGAACCACGACTCTGCCCTTCCTCCCACGCCTAAACACTCCTAAAAAGCTTCAGCTGCCTCCGAGCGGTCAAAATCGAATTTTTAATATAATATTCCAAACTCTGCAGTAAGGCCTTTTCAAGCATTTAAGCTTGACACTACTAAATCCCGTTTAAGCTGAGCCTAAAAGTTTTGAAAAAGAGCTCAAAACCAGACGAGTTTTTTATATGATACTGGATATGTCAATTAGCTTCTTTAAAAAACGCCCTCTATAGTTTTTAAATTCTCATGTATGATAATGTTATATCAAGACTAATGTGTAGTGCACCTAGAGCTTAACTGTCTTAGTGTACTTTTTTTATTGTTATTAAAGAAATTTGCTCACTTAGGTCGTTGATGAGGGACCACATTTGTCGAAAAACTTTTCAAATGTTCACAGTTGCCATGAAACCTGGCAAACAACTATCTAAATCAACAAACTACACGCTCATCAACAATAAGTCTGTTAGACAAAATATAAAAGATTTTTCGCTGTATTGAATTAGTAGCGAATTGAACAGGTTCAACAAATCTTTAAAAATTGAAGCTATTACTTTAGTTACTAATTCAATACAGCATAGACTGTGACTAAACTAATACAGCCGAGTGAGACTGATGAAAACAAACTCCTGAAGATGATTTTAGTGCTCGAAAAACTTTAGACTTATTATACCCTTTATTGGATTTTACCTAAACTTATTTCTAAGCAAAACACGAACTCTAAAGTTAAGATACTTTTAACTTTAAGAAAAATAACAAACAGTTGAACCCTTGGCTGATACAAAAAGTAAGCAGTTGAAAGTTAATCACTAGTATCAGGGCCCGTCCAAACTAACGCAGATTCAAAAGTATACGGATTCGTTTTACCGAAAACGCATCAACTGATCCGCGTCCACACTAGCGTTTTCATAGCGTTTTCGACCGTCCACACTAACACGCCGCGAGTCCGCTGTATGGCCGTAGCTCCTCACCAAGTTTTAGTAAAGAAGATCAAGACATTTTGAAATTTTTCTTCCATTCTTCTGGGACAACAGTTTGTGAAACAAAACTGTCCCACCACACGCTTGTGCGTCCCGGCCGAAGCCACAATTTTCTCGCCCTTGCTAGCCGTGTGTTCGAGCCAAATCGTCAATGTAAGGTCCTTGAAAAAACTATATCCCGCATAAGTATGTGTTCTCCTTCTATGGGAGACCAATAAAAGATTGAAAAGAGCGAGATTTAAATCCCAACAAGCGATTAAAAATAGAAGCATATTTTGTTCCGCCATGTTTGTTTTGACTTTTGGTTTTGGCGCGAGAGCCAGTTATTCAACCACGTGGTACAGTTGATGTCATCGTTTCCACTTTTATCCGGATCCGACCGTCCACACTAGCACGAAAGATATACGGATTCGTTTTTATCCACTTTCGAGAGCGTTTCCAAACTTATACGGATTCGGTGGATCTGATCCACGTGTAAGGAGCCAATTACAAGAGCCCGCTTATCCGGGCTGGCCCGGTTTAAATTACCGAGATCTCATTAAGCACATCCAAATTAAACATCATGATAAGATAACAACCGGACCGACTTGGCCAACCCATACTGAAACTCACCCAGGCAAACTGAGCCAGCCCGGTCAGGCGGGCTCATGCAATCAACCCCTTGCTGGTTGCAAAGTAGGAATATTTGTTCAGTAAAAGATGGGACAGAACTTGTCGTAGAAAACTTTACTCGGTGAAATACCGTAACAGGTGTTAACCTTGAGTAGAAAAGAAGCATAGACTTTCTGTTGCTGGATTATAGAATCGTCCGAAGCGAATGAACTGACAACAACTGTTTTTCTCAGAAAAAAAAAAATCATTGCTACAAGCTAAGAGCACAATAAACGAGACACGTCACCACCGAACTAGTTTGGACGCCTTGAATAAAATGTGAAACGTTTTGGACATAATTCAAAAACGTCAAGCAGGGCGCTTTATGTGCGTGGGTTGTAAATGTTCCAGTTCTTTCAAAACGTGCGTTGTTGAAACTAGAGTTGTTTCATTCCCTGCGAGCGGAGACGTGAATGACGTAAAACAAGTAGCTTAAGCCCTGTTCACAAGGATTACAGGTTCGACCCGGTTTAGTTTTTGTCGTCTAAACACTACCAACCCGGGTTCGAGTCGGTTTAGTCTTAGACAAGTGTCGTGTAAACACAACCTGGGGAAGTTTTAACCCGGTTGAACCCGGGTTAGTTTGTGCCGTGTAAACAGGGCTCAAGCTAAACACATTGCTCACTTTCGATTGAAAAATAATGTTGGTCGCAAGAACACGAGGCAAATTTCAGCTCTGGTTGTTTGGCCCTACTTGTTCTACGCATAGTTTATAGAGCGAACTAGTTTTGAAACTTAGCCAGTTTCTTTGTTATATGTTTTTGTTCTGTGTTTCTTTTGTTCGTTGGCTTCGACCCTGCACAAAACACAAAAGGTATTGATATGTACATTAGTAACTAACCGGTAAAAGCATTTGGGCTAACACATTGAACAAAACGATGTGCAGGGTCACGGTTCGTTCAACACAAAACAAAGCAGCTTTGTACACTCCTCTTGAAAACTGTTGAGCTTTCTAACCAGTTCGCTCGACTAACTATGTTCTACGCATTATCGCATTACTGCCAGACTTTACAGTTTCTTTTGTCACAGTCAGTTAAGAAAAGGAGTAGCCAGTTTGTCAACTTGACACACTAACTACGGAACGAAGACAAGATCGAATCATTTTTTTTGTCATTCTTTCTTGAACTATACATCAAATAATTCAAACTCAGCAAAATCCGCCGAAGGGTTATAGACTTTTTAATCAGCCCCTACCCCGATGGGCAAAAAAGCAGTGTGTAATCCAGCACTTAAGGCGATGTTGCTATGAGTCATGACGAACTTTAGAACTATTTCCATCGTTTTGTGCAGTGTACAAAACAAAAGTTAATCAAATTTTCGTCAACCTTGGCTAGGTTCTAAATTTTTCTAAATTTTTGGCATTTTTTCAACCTCGAGTTCTCAGCCGGTAATGAAAGTTCTTTTTAAAAAGAGTGTTGTGTAGAAGTTGCTAACACGTATTAACAAACACTACGTTTTCTATGGCACATGTATACACCCCACATATGGAAGTTAGATAATTGGAACTAGTCGCCATCGGATTTTAACGTGTGTGCAGAGTCATAACCATTTCAAAAAACTCTTTCCGAAGCCTTTTTTGGTTAAAAGAACGTTTTAAGCAGATTTGAGTTAAACATCGTGGAAAAATCTAAAATGTTCAGCCTTGACCGAAAAAACAGACGTTCTAATCTGAAAATAGTATAGATACCACTGTCTTTATTCAGGTGCATGGATTCTCTTTTGAGTTTCGTTTTGCTTTGGTCCTGAGTTATTAGTAGATTCATTTTCAAAGCAGAGACTGCTTTATATTTAAACAGAAATGCTCTTTTGTGGCTTTGCTCTAAATTTTCAAACTGACTCTCCCACCGAGCTTTTGTTTTACAGTTTTTACAACAATTTACGTTGGAAACAACTCAACTAATATGTTCAGTAACCTATCGGTTGTATAGAATTTAACAGACGTTACGTTTTCTGTGGCACATATACAAATCCCACATAAGGAAGGTTAACCAACGGTTCTTAACGTGCGTGCAGACTCATAACCATAAGTTTCAAAGAACACTGTCAAAAACCATTTTTTGTAGAACTAAAAGAACATTTTAAGTAGATTGAGTCAGACATCCTCAAAAAATGTTCAGCCTCGGCCGAAGAGAACAGACGCTCTTGTCAGAAAATAGTATAGATACCAATGTCTAGAAATCTGGTTAAGTTTGAAACAAACTTACATCCAGGTGCATGGAATCTCTTCCGAGTTTCTTTTTGCTTTGGTCTTGCTAGTAGATTCAATTTCAAAACAGAAACTGAGTTATAAACCTGCAAACCGAAAGGCTTTTTGGCTGCTTTGCTTGAACTTTTCAAACAGTCTCACCCATCGAGCCATTGTTTCAAGGTTTTTATAATTTTCTTTGAATTAGACAACTCTTAAACAATATTCACTGACCTATCGGTTGTCTAGATCTTAACAGGTATTGCGTTTTCTACTTTTTACTCCAAACAAAGTCGTAGTTCATTAGGTTTTATAAGTTTTAAGTGCAATAATAATTTAAAAGCTGGCAGAGGCGGTTCGAGGATTTCGGACACATGTTCGCCTACCTTATCTAGTTGTTGCTGTTGTTGTTTAACAACAAAATGGTCCAAATGTTGGCGTTTGTTTCAGCTTAGCTGGGGGGTTCAAGCGATACACCCAATCCAGCCCTGGATCCGCCCCAGCTTAACAAAACAAAACAAAACACGTGGCTAAGTTCTTGTATGTTTATCCTGGTTGGGTAGAAAACTGACCTATTGTGTTACGCTCCGTGTAGCAAATGTGGCATCAGATTATGCCGTCTGTGCCCGTGTTGGTTTCATGAAGAATAATTTCTTCTCTTGTAGACACATCTCTATTACGCTCTTCACATCAACAACACGTTGTGCCAGTATTCAATTTTAATTTGTAACTAATGAAAATATGATAAACGAGGTCCTTGCTTTGTTTGCGCGGTAGGTGCACAGAGTGGATTGACGTTGATAACGTGAGTGATCGTAAATCAAGCGATATCTAATTGAAAAATACGAAACATGCACATAATGTCATAAAAAGTGCAGTTGAAGTTACATTGAAAGTTGTTTGGGAATTAAAGAAGAGCGAATAACTTCACTCTTCGCACGAAAGTAGAAAGGACTTAGGTGAAAAAAATCATACTGAATAGATTCAAAGGTAGTTACAAGCGAACAACATCGAAAGCTTTTGCTAAGGCAGTAACATAATTTTAATGATTCTTTTTGAACTTTCTAGTATTCACGGTGAATAATGAATGACAGATTCTCGTCATTATATTTTGTTATAGTAGCTTATGAACAGTGTTAGTTTAATTCCAAAGCAGTTTAAAAAACAAATACGATTTCAGTTTGGAGAATACACTGAACGGTTGTAACATAGTTTACTGTTTCTGATAGTTTTTCATCAGTCTGATGACGTGCAGCACTTCTCAGGTAACTACGGATTTATGCCATGCAGCTCACTTTAGTAGTTTCACAAGCTACCCAATGTTTTTAACCTTTAGTTAAAAACATTGGGTAGCTTGTGAAACTACTAAAGTGAGCTGCATGGCAGTTTAGATACTGCGTGGCTCTTCAGATCAGCCGTTCCATCAAATTTTCTTAACAAAAGATGGTTTCACATTTGCTCAAAAATAGCACTCGATACTATAAACTAACCGTTGGCGACGGCAGTACACTGTTCTTTACGTTGGTCTCGCAAAAAATATCATTCTTGAGATGACAATCAGTTTAACATTGCCTAATAAAATGATAATTATCCACATTCTGTAATAAACTTCTTTGCTTTAGAATGTTTCACAAACCGTACCATAACTTTAAATTCAAGTTAAGAACGGTTAGTCACGAGAGTTTAACCGCTTTGTAACCGCTATTCTTATGTGCAAAACAGCTCGAACGTCAGTTTTAAGTAACACAAAACTACCCCTAGTGTTTATCAATAATGTGAATTTTTCGTCATCTTAAAGCTTCAATCAACACATGAATGAATATCGAAGCGGATTCGCTCACAGTACGTACCTTTGTGTGACAGTGGAAAATCCCCGTCAGTGAAAATTTCTAAACTTAGTCTTCTGGACATAAACAGTTGCGTGTCTGCCAGCAATATGTTTTTTGTTGGCAGCTAGCAGGTGCACTTGATAAAATTTTTCTTCGAACAGTGTGAATGCGACATTGTTTAGGACAAAACCTCGAAATGCCACACACAGGCTTTCAAGATTGTCTTGACGATTTCAAATACCTTAGTGACTACAAAAAATAAAAATCCCCTTGTATTAGTAGCGGTTATTGGAAATGCCCACCAATTTACCTATATTGATTATTTACGTCAGTGGCTATCGGTATACGGCTCAAAAGTATATTTCAAAAGGAGATTTTTCACTTGAAACGTTTTGCCTTATAAACAGCGGGTGTGTAATTTATATACCAACAGTAATAAGAATATTATGTCCGTGGCTTCATTGAGTGAATGAAAAAGGTGGAATTGAAGCAGCAAAACAAGCAATGTTTTAATCCAACTGCGACAGTGGTACCACTAGAATTTGTGTTAACTGGAATTTGATACTTTGATGCATGTTTTGACAATATGGGACATAAAATAAGTGAATGCGTGCGAAAAGGGATAGCCATATTAAGCAAATGATAATTCTATTTAATCAAACCCTTAGTTTATGGTTTTGAATGTTGTTCTTTCCCCACACTGGATATTCAGCAGAATTGATGTACCAGAAAGTTTTTTAAAGATCGGTTTTCGGAGAAGTGGTATAGCTTAACAGCTGGCTATGGAATGCAGCCAAATACGTAGATGCAGCTTTTAACACCTGTCCTGTACACCAAATACTTTTAGTTAAGGCTAAATCTTTATTTCAGAAAAGAAAAGTTAATTTGCAAACATGGAATTAGTTGATTAAAAGCAAAAAGAATGATTTACACGACGTTAGGCGAAAAAAGTCCGAAAAAACGCGATAGTTCACAAACATTGTTGCCTTCACCCACCCACGATTTCTACCCACATCTGATGACAGTGATACATGAGGGGCTGGAGGGGGGTATATTTCACTTCCCAATGGTTTTTGGCGAGGACCCCGTTAAAGATATCGGAGTTCGTGGATCTCTGATCTTACGTCATCACTTGTAGGAACGAATCCGATGATACTTTTTTAATAGCAAGTTTATTTTTAAAAAATTAAAAAGAGAAGTTAATACACGAATAATTTAAATGTTACCGGCCAATTTGCATACAGTCGAAGTGTAAAGAAATTGCAACACTATTTTCAAGGCAAATGTAGCTCCAGTTCACATGTTTGTTGACTACACAAGTGCATGTAGTACGATGCGGCATCACCTTCCAAACTTCAATTCTCCTCTGGTACTTCACGATCAGAAATGAGCTTCACCATGTCATCTCTATTATTTGTTTTTATTTATTTATTTTACTTATCTACATTGTTTAAGCAGAAATTCCAGTTCAGCCAAGCTGGTTTAAATGGAGATCTGTAAAATAATGATGAATAAATTATAAATTACAAAAATGAAAACAAAGAGGCAGAGCATAAGGGATCACTTAAAGGGTATCATAGGGGTGAAAGTAAACTAACTGAGATGATTAAGATGTTGCTTAATTTTCAGAGAGACAGATCATGGTGTAAGTTTCGAGGAAGAGTGTTCCAGGATTTGGAGGCATTGTACTTAAAAGATGGTTGAAATTTAGTTTTCTTATCAAACAAACGTAACTTATCAAACAAAAGGTAATTATCTCCATATACGAAATTCCAATTTGCAATCAAACGTCGCTTTGAAATTTTCGACTGTAGTACCCACTTCATACTTGCTGGATATTCAGTTGGACGACTCTAGTTTGTCATCGTATAGTTGTCTGCATGGAAGTGCGAAAGAAAAATTAATGTTGTTAAAGTTAAACTGCCAGTCAATTAATTAGCGAATTTTAAAGTGTTTTCAACATAGACAAGCAAATTTTTTTCAGATAAAAGAAATGTCTTGACACGATAATTTTGGTAGCCCTAGTTTTTACCAGCTAACAAATCAGCCCATGATTTCCCAGATATTTGCAAATAAAAGCTGGGTCGAGCTTTGGGATGTAAGCAGCTTCGAATTATTAACGAGAATCAAGTTTTAACTAAGTTCTGTAGCTATGCCAACAGTCGTTGGACAACATATCCGCTATCTTTGGTTTTCCGCAAAAGAAGTTTGTAAAAAATTTGTGTTTAAAGCCAGGAAATGAATATTATTAAGAATAACGTAAAAAAGCGAAACTAAAACAAATTTTGTCAAAGGTTACAGTTTTTTTATTTAAACGTTAATTTTGCTCAAGCTGAAAGTGTTGACGTCATCCGATTAACATCAGAAGATTGTACAGGGACTGGCGCAGGATTGAGTAAATATACCCATCTTTTTCCACAGTTTCCTATCCGATAGCTGAAGAAGATCTTGCAGGCACACATTCTTTTTTGTTAAAAACAAACTTAAAAAACATTTGAAGTTGAGATTTGGCTAAAATTTTGAGCAAATGCATATGGAAAATTAAGAACAACCTAAGGCTCAGCCAAAATTTGCTGGTTCTTAGTTATAATAAAAAAGAGCGTTTGCAGCCCACTTAAAATCTTAGGGACACGTACTGAAACAGGCCCGTAGCCAGGATATTTTGTGGGGGGCTGCGTATATCAAGAAAAGGGGGAACAGAAATGTTATAATGTTGTAATGATACACCTGTAAGTTGCGAAGACTAAAAGAGCAGAGCGTAAAACCTACGGTTTAAGTGAAGTTGGGACGACTTTTAATGGTAGGAAAAATTTTGGCAAGCGCCGTTATGTTGGCGCGAGCCTCTAGGGGGAGGAGGGGGGGGGGTCTGGTGGCATGCCTCCCCCCAGAAAGTTTTCAAATCTAAAGGCCCTAAAACGCAATTTTCAACACCGGCTAATACTGATAGTTATGTCGAAAGGGTTTTAAAAATTGATCGCTATTTCCTTCTTAATTTTGACATAGGAACGTTGTCATCAGCTGTAAAATATTTTCAAAGTTAAGTATTGTTGTCACACCTCTTTAATACTCGTAAAACACAACAGCCAGTTTTTACAAGGGACCAAAAGAGTACACAGTGTAGTTTTATCTTCTGTTCATTTACGCCCTGCGAGTTTACATTCAGCTCGCTGGGAAAAGGATTGGTCTTAGTGTCTCTCAGCGTCAAAGTGTAAATGGATCTGCAAACTCGCAACAAAATGTTTGGTTTGGGATTGCTGGAATGCTAAAACGCTCTCCAAACAAAACAGGCCAGCCTTGTTTTATGATTTTATTTTGTAGTTCTTGCGTCACTCATCAATATCAAGACTGCAACTCTGAAGTGTCCAAGTTAAGCGATTTGTTCATCTTGTAACAAACAATATAATAATTAAACAATACATACTTGTGAGAGCTTATCTTCACAATCGGGATACTGAACTTGAGTTGGTATGCGGGATTCTCGAGTAATTGGAACAATTCCCGCCTAAACCGGGATGGTTGGAAACTCTGTAAGGGTTTTAGGGGTCTGGGGCCATGCTTCCTCGGAAAAAAATTAGAAATTCCAGTTTTTCAAACTGCTTGATGCGTTTAAGTTTTCAATCCTAAAATCACCACGTTATCTCGCATAATTTTAAACCCTTACAGTCCCATCAGGCAGACTTGTTTGGCTCCTGCGAGGGGGGAGGGGGAGGGGGCGAACGGCTTGCGTACGCAAGCCCTGCATAGGGTTTGTGAAACTATGACAGGAGTAGGCGTAGCTCAGTTGGTTAATGCGTGGCCTTCGATTCTGAGCTAGAAGTCCCCGGTTCGATCCTCGATCACTCCAACGTCTGCCTCGCATTTCTCCTGATTTATGTAGCCTTAGCTTTAAATACCCTTAAAAAGGAGCTCTGACAGAGGAAGGGGTAGAGTGCGCAACGAGGGCCACAAAATTATTAGCTACTTAGTAACTGTCACATGTTAGCCTCGTTAAATGTTGACGCTTTACCTTCGCCTTTAATGGCTAAGTCATCAGCAAACTTATTAAGCACATATTCACTGGAAACTTTCTGAAGGTTATTCACCGCTACAGTAAACAGTAGTGACCCCAAAACCGTTCCCTGGGAGACTTTTCTACTGGTAGACAAAAAGGTGGTTGATTGGCCGGTCATGCATATTTTTTGAGATCTATTGTCTAGGAAGTTAATTAGCCAGTTAGTTACAAAAGAATTGCAAGCAGATATCGACATTAGCTTGCTACACACTTAACTGTGAAGTACGGGGTCAAACTCAGGGTTCGTACGGGTCCTGAAATCCTGGAAAACCCTGGAAATTTTTAAAGCCCTGGAAGTCTTTTGAAACCCCTGGAAAAGCCCAGAACTTTAGTTGAAAAATAATTTCACGAAATTGTGCATTTTGATATTTTCATTGCAATTAACAACCGAGATTCTAATTTTTGTATCAAACCAAAACTTTATTTTGTGTTAGAAACCATTGAAGCATAATGTTGCTTTACAGTGATTTCATAACCTATTAAATGTTGTTTTAATATTTTATTGTTAAAATTATTATTTTTATTTCGGCCTTCAAGACCCCTGGAAGAGCCCCGTAAAAATCGCAAAGTAGCCCTGAAAACCACTAGATTTTTTAATCTCTGTAGATGTACGAACCCTGCAAACGCCTTAGAAAGCCAGAGGAAACACTCAGGCAAAATCAGAATCAGAATCTAAGCATTTTAACCAGAAAAGTTGATTGTGCAATAAAGCCATTACCGAGTTACAATTCTCTTTATACACAAACTGACCTCTTCCAATGATAGATTTTAAGCCCCCCTTTTAGCTCTTCGGCAACAACAACTTGTTCGAACAACTTCATAACAACTGCTGTAATAGAAATGGATATTAGCTGTTGAAGGGAAGTTTTTGGAGGTATAGTGTCAGGGAGCAGATTTTATCACTTGCCTTGCTTGCGGAGTTAATGCAACTGGAGAAAAAGTGTAGGTATGTCTTCTTGAGTGGCGTTTATTAGCGGTAGAGCACCGTGTGCATCTCAACCAAAGTAAGAGAACAGAAGAGGGCTGTTATTCCCCAGTTCAACAATGCTTAATTCATTCGTTTGAAAACCAGTTTATCAATATGGTGAGCCAAAGAGGAAAAATCAGTCTCATACGCTCAAGTTTCAAGTAGAACTTTTAGTTTGATGATTGCCACTGACTGCGAACTGAATATCAAGAACCTTTTTCCTT
>JAOBRG010139881.1:0-18864 GCA_027574985.1 Umimayanthus nakama | reverse complement strand
TTATTATTATTATTATTAATGGTTTATGTCATTAGCGTTCCAATTTTTCACTTGACAAAACATAATCCATAAGTGCTTTTGCCAGAAATTACCATCTTAATTTCCAATGACCATCTCTTACTGGCTTTGTAGCTCAGTTGGTAGAGCAACGGTCGTGGGATCGAATCGCACCGCGATCAGGGATCTTTTCTTTTTCTCAGTGTGAGCCCTTTTCCATTCTAGAGCTATTGCACGAGGTTGTTATTTAGGGTACTTATTAGAGCAACTCAACTTACCACATTTAAGTAACTCTATAAACCACTTTCATGATAAGCCCTGGTGACCACAAACAATAACTTCAATTCGAGGCAAGAAAGACTAAAACTCATACATTTGCTGTATTTTAGCCTTTCTGTCCTCGATTTGAAAATTTTGTTTGTACTCATTGAAGCGTATTATGAAAGTGGTCTATATCCACTGGAACGTTTTATTCAGTTTAGTATTGTCAAGGTAAATAGAGACTTGGGCCCTAGATAGCTCCAGTGGTTGTTTGTACATTCTACACAAACAAATAAGAGAACAATCAAAAGTTTTGGCTGAAACTGAGGCTGAAGAGAAAATTTTCCTTTAAAACAGATTTTTATTGATTATGTTAATCATTATTTCATCAATACAGGCATCTGCCGAGACAAGGGGCCGAGGACGTCCTTCATTTCCAATCCCAAACTTTCCCCCCAAAGAAGACGGAAACCCGTATCCTCTACCCCTCCCCCCAGAGGGTGATAACGATGATGACGTGATGGTAAGATACACGTATATAACCTGTTCCTTGTAAAGGTGGCGGAACAGGTGACTAATCAAATCAAGCTGGATAGATTATGAATGAAATGTAGTTTTCAAAGCTTTCCGAAAATTTTTGAACATTACCGAACACTTCCGCAGATTTTCGAAGATTTGCCGAAAGTTTTAAAAATCCTGAAAACATCTTAAAGCTACTTTTGAACCGTTTCCGAAGTTTTCCGAAAGTTTCCGAAAATGTACGAAAATTTTCGGAGATTTTCCGAAAATATTTAAAAATCAGAGAAGCTTGTTCGCCGCCCATACAATAATAAGAACTTTACTCGGTTTACAAAAGATGTGGATTTTATCTTCTTGTGGCCAAAACTACCACTCGTTTTGCTTCACTCAACTCGTGAGATATTTTTGCCACTCGAAGATTAAACCCATTTCTTTTGGAAGCCGTGTAATACCCTCTATATGTCTATCGATCTAACAGATCAGATTAAGAAGATAAATACAACTCCCGATAACTCGAACCTTTAGAGGGAATACAAATAGAAAAAGGTTCGAGCTACCGGAAGTTTGAGTTATCGTTGGTAAAATTACATAGAAAATGACCTGAAGGAACTGAAAACTACTTTGCGGAGTTAGCGGAAGGTTCGAGTAAGCGACAGTTATCGGGAGTCAACTGTACTGATTATTATTTCTGTAAACTTAACTCTGTCTTCGATACCGAAAGAGTCAGAACCTGGAAAACTGTCTGCCCCCACTGCAGATCCATTAACAATCGCTTCTGTTGTTAATTATTGTAATTTTTTTTTTTTCAGTTCGATCCGTAAATGTACACGTATTAATGTTTTAAATTTTATTTGGGGCTAGCCTCGCCGGGACTACGAGTCCGTTCGCCAGCTCTTCAACCAGCTCAACATTTTCTTAAGTTTGTATGTTTTGTTTTGTTATTACTTTTTTCTTTAGCTGCAGGATGGAAGTTTCTAAATAAAAAAAAAAGTACAGTGAGCACAAACATAAATGGAACAAGCGACAGTTGCTTCAATAGCAAATTCTCTCAGCCTTATACGAACGGTGTTAATAAATAAATAGACAAATAAGTTAATATATTACTTATTATTAAACTAATGATTTTAATAATGGTTTAATAATATTATTAGTAGTTTGGATAATGATAATGATAATGAGATTGATAAGAATCTTAAAAACTTACTGCACTAAACGATACAATTGATCTTCTTCGAAAAAAAAATTTTAAAATTAAAAAACAAAAATAAATCATCTGTTACTTTTAAAATAAGAGTAATAAAGAGAGAAACGATATCTTACGACTTACGTATATTTAAGTGAAATTGCCTGTTACTTAAAACAGGACTTAGTATTATAATTTAAGGACTTCCTAAGAAATCTTAGAGCTGGCCAGAAAAACGAATGTAATAGTCGTAGATTCATATTGGTCTGTTACTCCAATTTTGTAATCAGGGGAACAACGGTTACGGGGAGAGCTACGCGAGACAGTTCCCCACGCGGGACTACTCGTACGGGTCCACGCTCATCCCGGAGGAACCCGCCACGGACAGTGAAACCACCAAAAAGAATCTCATTCGCCCCAAACCAGGTATGATGCATTTTTTCGTTTATTTTCCCCGTTCTGAAAGCATTTTCATGTCAATAATAAACTTGTAGTATTTCTTAACTTTACAACTTGAAAGCTTTCTAGTTAAAAAGCATTTGTTGAGTTAGCGGAAAGTTTTAGTGTTGGAGCATTTCTTTTATGCATTTACTTTGAAATAAACATTACAGATTATGTTTGTCTTACAAAGTTTACATACTCCTGATTGAGAGTCATTCCCATGTTTATTGGCGTGTAAGTAGAATTATATTTTTTTTTGTTTCAGCCTGTATAACGAATTTGTAATCGTGATTTCAGTAGGCGCCCTACTTTTCATGAGCCGAACTTAACACCAGTTTGAATCGATTCAAATTAAGAAAAGTAAACGTGTTGATTGAGGTTTGTTTACCTCTCGCTATTATCTGGCATGGTACATGCAACTGGTTTACTACCATCCTTTCTTGTGTTGCAGATCTAAAGTGCGGCGATGGTTGGAAGGGAGCTTATGGCGACTTCGGCACGTTCTGTTACAAGGAGGTTTATGAGCACAGGACGTGGGACGACGCCCATGGGGCTTGCAAACAGTTTGGAGGCGAGCTGTTCAGCGTCAAGAATGCGTATGAGCAGAGATTCCTGCAGAACTTCACAAATATCGAATCATGGATTGGATACAGGTATCGTCGGACTAGATATATTTGTGTGTCTCTGCTGCACGGCAAATCTACTCTTATCAAGTGGTTGAGGGGGATAGAAAGTCGGTAGTTTAAGTCATTTCGCTTTCTGATACTACAGTTTCTGCATGTTAAGGAGTGCTTTCGTTTTTTCAGCTTTCATTATTGACTGTCGTGCTGCCAACGACATCATTTCTTCAGATATTCGTATTCGTGTGACGGCTTTTTCAATGTAGTTGGCAAAACATGTGAAGAGAAACTGCACCTGTTATCAGAGATTACATATGTGTGTGGACAGTAGCAACCTTGGATAACGCAACATGTCAAATTGTATATTTCGACACAAATAACAATCCACTCGCTTCAGAAAAAAAGGAAACAAACTGCGAGAAGGCTAATTCTTCATAGGGGAAGCACGTTGGGTGGCGAACGAAAAACTCACTCCTTGCTGCTCTTGGCCTGGCATTGCTCGGCGTCGATTTTGCCCCTTAGCCTTTTGTTATGCTGTCGTTGATGGTTTGCCTAAAATACTCAATAAAGCAGTGGCATCTTTTGGATGGACGGACCAAGTGCTTGGTAATTCATGCCGAACCGTTGCCTGAGTTGAGGCCAAAATCATTACTGAAAAAGCTTGAAAAATTCATAAACGATAGCGAGTTCTACCTTTCCTCTACATTGCCCCTCTTTTTGTTCAATGTTGTTTTCTGGTTGAACTTGCTACATAAACTGATAAAGAAAAGTACGTTTTACAACTTTAAACAGTACAGGAAGAGAAACAATTTGTCAAATTCTCGGGGTTGTAGACAACTAACTGCTAATCTTTTTCTTCCAGAGACAAGTCTGTTGACGGCACGTGGCGCTGGAGTGACGGGAACACGGCTGTCTACACCAACTGGGACAGCAGTTCAGTTGACGACCGCAGTGACCGACGGGATTGCGTGGTACTGGATGCCAAACAAGGAAAGTGGCGTGACGCACCTTGCGCTCAGAAACATAATTTTATCTGCAAGAGGAATTCAGATGGTGAGTAAACGATCTTCACGTTAGCAAAACGTCTTTGGAGCTGGATTGTTCAATAGTGGATTTTCGAAAGTCTAGAGCAAAATTTTTGCGAATCATTGGAAACATTTCGCAAAACCTTTGGATATGCTCGAAATTAAAAAACCTTCGTAGCTCTTCAGTAAATCTCAGAACTTGGACATCTGTGAGAATCTGCGAAAACTGCTCAAAACTGCTCTGCAAGATTTTTGAACAATTTAGAAGGAAAATGTTCAGAATCTTTGCTTCTCCTTACCATTTCTACTTTGATATTACTTACTGATATTACTTACATAACACTTCCATGTTCCACCTAGACTGCATAAAAGATCCTTCTTTCCGCCTCTCTGCCCCTTTCCTTTTTCCCCTGGTCACGCGACTCCTTCCTCGCCCCGTTCTCCCATTTCACGACCGCACAGGAAAACGAACTCACAGAAACCCTGCTTTTCGGACTTCTGGCGAAGGAAGTGACTATTCTGCAGTCTACACTCTACCCATCCTTATCCTATTTACTTATAACAATTGATACCATTTTTCTCAAGTCTGGATGTTTTTATCTTGCCAGACTGTGTTAAGGGTTGGAAGCGGCTGTCACTCAACAACATCAAGGGTTGTTACAAACTCATGAACGGCACCAAGTCTTGGGAGGACGCAGAAGAGGTGTGCGTTGACCAGGGAGGTAACCTGGCCTCCATCCTAAGTGATGATGAACAGACAATGGTAGCACAAGTGAGTAACAATATCAACGACCATTTTAAGGAAAAATTGAACTTATTTGAATCAGTTGAGTGCTGTTTATCATTTTCCTTGAAATTTTTTTACTTTAAAATAGCTAACATTTTTGTCACTTTCCTAATCATATTTTTCCTAAATGTAGAAAAAGAAACTTTGTGATTTCGTATCTTATCACAATTCTATTTTTGTTTACAGTTTCAATTGTGGAAACCTACTCAAAACTTTTGATAAGTTCTTTGCAGTTGTCAATAAGAGGCATAGTTAAATTAGTAATACTAAGCTCGATTCAAGATGTTCTTACTTCCTTCCCAAGGTACGAACAAACTTTGGAAAATTGAATCAGAGTTACTGATGTTAAAGCTTAGACTACTGTTAGCGAAAACACAAAAAGGCTCCAAGCATGCCAATCTTAAAAAATTAGTTGAAAACATTTATCATTGAATCCTACAAGGACTTCTTTTTTTGCACCAACTTTTCCATGTTTCATCTTCTATATATGAATTTAACTTCTAATTTGATAATTCCCTTTCTTCTGCCTACGTGTGTTGTTCGCAGTGAATTTCCAAAAACCAATTTTGGATCCAAAATATTACAAAAACCGAATTACAGACTGCTAATTGGCTGTCCTTACAATAAAGCTAGTTTACATCTTCACTTTAACATTTAAATTGTGGCACAAAAAAGAAACATTATCGTGGTATAACGTGCAGGTCTACTCCAACGAGAACCTGTGGATTGGATATAACGACAAGGATAACGAGGGAGACTGGGTCTGGACCGATCGTATGACGTCATCCTACACCAACTGGGATGACAAGTCCCCAAACAACGGCGGAGTCACGTGTGCTATTGTTACAAGGAAGGGCGGTTGGCATGATGAGTCTTGCAAAAACAAGTACAGTTTCATATGTCGCAAGCCCAGTGAGTAGTTTGGGTTGTTTGCACGGTGTGAAATCCAACAAGCAAAATTTAAGAATGAGTTATAGTGGACACTGAAGACGTTTGTGTTTTAAATAACTAGATTGGCGGTGAGAGTTTATCTATATCTAGGACTAGGGCTCTACCTAATCTATCTAGTATATGTCACTTTCCAAGGCATTGTTTAACTCTAACAGCTTCCCACATACTTTTTGGGTAAGATATTTTACTGAGAGTGTGCACGTGATTTTCAGTTACCTCGTCCAATTACTCACCGTTACGCGATAAGTAAGTTCAAGAGCAACAGTCTTTGTCAGGACATCAGATAGGTCTGTTTGTTTGTTGATATACGTCAATTACAGAACAGATATCTGGACTTTAAACGTTTGTTTGTAGCTAGTAGAGGAAGTCTCACAACTGATCTTGACGAACCTTTGATTTTAAACTTTTTAAGTATTCAGCATCTTACTTGCCATTTCTTTCTTTTACAATCGTGAGGATAACATTAGTTGCTTTCTATGCTTTCAGGTCCGAAGAATATCCCCAAGTACATCCACGGTAAGGAATTTACTGTTAGTATCATTAGCGGCATTGTATCTGGTATTAGAATAATTTAAGCACTAAGTTTACGGTAGGATGTAAACTGTTACCAGTTATTATACTTCTAAGATTTTAAAGCTCTCCCCGTCCTTCTCCGCCTCTTCCTTCTTTAGAGAAGACAAGCCGAAATGCATGGTGTGGTTTCTAAAAACTAACACAAAATTGAAAGCAGCCAATCAAACGCCCTAGTAGGCCCTAACTTCTTTAACACTTCCGCCCGTTTTGGTTTTGTGTATTTTATTAAAAATATTATTTTGTTGTAATTACTAGCACGAAAATGGCTAAAGAGTTTTTTTTAGCAACAACTACAACAATCTTTATTAGGGTTAAATCAAAAGTTAAAATATCACACCACCTGCAAATAGCAGAGCTGGTCAAGCCAGGCGATGTGTTGGGCGGCTTAGTACGAAAAACATATTAAAAGATATAACGTAAACGAAAAGAGAATGTGCAAATGGAAATCATAACAAAACGTGTTGGGACGGCTTAGTATGAGAAACATAAACGATAAAACGTAAAAGAAAAAATAATGAGAAAAAGGATAACATTTCATAATTAGCCAAGTTAAATAAATTAATCCATTTGATAGGACAGTTAGAGGAAAAATTTGTTACTGCTTTTTTATTTGCGAGATAGTTATTGTAAGAGTTAGATCAAAATAAGTGTCCCGATTCTTAAGAATTTCAAGTAGAAATGCGTGGACTTTTTTCTTAAAAACATGATTTGGCAGCTTTCGGATGTTTTGTTGTACACTCTTTCAAACTTTTGCTCCCATAATAGAAAACGAGTTTTTATGCTGATTAAGCGTAGAATAATTGATAAAGTAGTTGCCAGATGATGAAGAACGGTTGTTAGACGTATGCTTTTCTTGAGGTTGTATTAACCTAACATTTACTTAAAATTTGTATTTGAACTTGTAGCATACTGTTATTTCCAGGAAGAAATGTTTTATGTAGCAATAACTTTTCTATGTTTGCCATATACTCCCTTCCAATTCACACACTTACCATTTAAGTTTGCATCTCGTAACATCTTGGTAGTAAATTGTTAATTAACCCAGAGAGAGAAGAGTATGTTTCAAGAATCAAAGCAGTTTTTTTAAACAAAACACTTTTTTGATGATCGCTTTCTTTTCTTCCCTCTTAAATAAACCTTGTGATCGTTTCTCATCCCGTCTAGATATGCTTCCTCCTGTCGCCACGCTGGTGGCTAACAAGTCATTGAACCCTGAACTAGATGACTCTGTGAGCATATTTGGCAGAAAGTCAGGTAGGAAACCAAACAATCAACAATTAGGCTGGAATTCCAGCCGACTCTCGCACCCGGGCCC
Organism: Umimayanthus nakama; assembly: GCA_027574985.1. Taxonomy (NCBI): domain Eukaryota; kingdom Metazoa; phylum Cnidaria; class Anthozoa; order Zoantharia; family Parazoanthidae; genus Umimayanthus; species Umimayanthus nakama. Next base: position 11,192 of record JAOBRG010139881.1, on the reverse strand, counting down.
TCCCCGAAAACAACTCGGGGAGAGCCTGCACGAGCACGAGTACGGCTGGAATTCGAGCCTAATCCACAATTGCTTTGTAGATATTTTGCGGTAGTATTCCGAAAATAAATCTCGCCTTTTCTGAGTTCTCATCCCCGAATTCACCTGTAGTTAGTAAAAGAAGGAACTGCGAAAGTTATATATTTTTACTTAAAAACCAACTTCCCTTGAATAAGTAAGGAGGCAACAGCCAATTTCTCATTGCACGTAAAAAACAAAACAAAACCTGTCAGGAAGGTACCGTACGAATACTCATTGCATATTTGTAAGTTCTTTTTATATAACAATATTATCAATTTACATGAGGAAAATGGTAAAAAAAATAGATTCTAACATCTGGCTTCCATTTACCACAGTGGCGCCAATAAACTTTTGGACTGCACAGAAGATCTTCAACAACAAAATTCACGGCTCCAACCCCATTGCTGCACACGGCAAGATTCGTTCAATAAATGGAGGGCTGCAGCTAAATGGCCAGGATTCCTGGCTTGACGCAGGGGATTTCTTCGGCCAGTGTCTGGGCGACCCTGACTTGTGTATCAAAGGATTCTCCTACGCTTTGCAGGTACGATAGTCTTTTTTCCGAGATTCTTTGATGATTATACAACAAACCAAAGACACTCTATTTTCAACCCAACACTCCCTGAATTTTTCAGTTAAACTTCGACGAAAATGCTAAACATCACCGAAAGATAATGGGAGTTTTTACCAAGTCTTCTTTTATGGTTATGCAGAAACCAACGACATTTTATTCACCACCAAACACTCCTTTGAGTTTTGCAGTTAAACACAATGAAGCTTAACAGTAACATTTATAAAGATGATAGTTGTTACCGAGATTTCTTTTGACGACTACACAAGATACCGACGACGTTTTACTTCCCGGACAAAACACTCTTTGTGAACTTTTCAGTTAAACTTCTACGATGATGCCGGCTAAACAATATCAAATATAAAGATAGCTGTACCGAGATTTTTTTGATGAATATACAAGAAAACTAAGACGTTTTAACTACAACCAAGCGCTCCTGTGAACTTTTTAGCTAAATTTCGACCACAATGCCAAACAGTATCAAGCTATAATGGCAGTTTTTCTGGAGACAATTTGTTTATCACCTAACACTTCAATTGAACTTTTCAGTTATATTTCGACGATGATGCTAAACAGTACCAAATATAAAAATTACTGTCACCGGACATTTTTATGGCTATACAAGAAACCCACGAATTTATTTATCATCAAACGCTCTTGTGAACATTTCAGTTGAATTTCGACGATGATGCCAAACAGTACAAAGACAGGCGATACGTGCTGGATTCCAGCGGTGGTTCGCGGGGAGTGTCGGTTTACATCCAAAACGGGACAGTGCACTATAAGGTGGTAACATCTGGCCAAACCTGGGACCTGGAAACCGACCTGGTCACCAATGAGTGGCAGGATATCGTGCTCACTTGGAAGAAGGAAGAAGGTTTGTAATGATGTGCCTTGTATTGACTTCCGGTTTCATTAGTCATGCACCATATACCTCTTATTAGCCGAGTGCGAGGTCCGTACGGCAAGTTATGGACCGAGTTTTTTCCTTCCTTTTATGTCCCAAGCGCGAAGCGCGAGGGCCGTGAAAACTGGAAGGAAAAACCGAGGATCCATAGCTTGCCGTACGGACTGAGCAAACGAGGCTAATAAGATGTTTATTATATGGCTTAGTTGAATATTTCGGTTTTGAAAAGAGCTAGCGGTCCGTACGGCTACTTACGGACCTTGAATTGACCAATCACAGCACGCGAAATCATTCAGCCATATAATAATGAACCGAACTCAATAATAACTACATGTGCGTTGCAGCTCATCGCATACCAAACGGAAAGAAGCGCTCTTTGCAATATATAGTTTGTGGAAACGTAAAGGCGAACTTTCTGCTAAAAGGGAACTCAAATATAGTGACTTATATGTGCAAGTATTTAAAGAATTCGTTTTGTATAGAGACGTCAACACCATTTTCCCATAGGGGATTCTCGCATCTACTGTATTTTTGAAAAAAGCAAACGCATTTGTGGATTCGCACGTTTTAGTGAGACAACTATTAAATGCTGATTTCATATATTTTAGATGGAAGTTCCCCTACTTGACGATTTTATTACTATTACATAAGAAACCGTTAAATGTTTTAACGAGAAATTCACACACAATCTTATACTAACACAATACTCTCTCCATTTTAATGAAGGTTTGATGTTGTACGTGAATGGAGCTTTCAGAGACTCCCAGAAGGAGAGCACTGCTACAGACCCTGTGCCAAACAAGCAAGCTCGATTGACCATCGGCCGCAAGAGCGGAAACGCACCATACAAGTACACTAGGTATAGTGACACACATAAAGGAATCATAGCTTGCCACATAATAACATTTTTTATTGCAATTGCTAAAACCACAAAGCTGTGATTTCAGGAGGAACTTCTTAAAACAATCGTAAAGCTATAAAGAAAATCCGAAGTTTAAACCAATTGGCTACAAAGAGAAAGGAAAGCTAAACCAAAGAAATATAAGAGACTCTTATTTCTTGCGCAAATGGCTTAACATAAATTTGCTGCTGTTTTTGATACGTATATGACTTGTATCAAGCTTTGTTTCTTTATGGTGATAGATATTGATCCAAACATCAAAATTGAAATAGGTTACTCTCGACGTTTATCATTTTAGGGTACATCACCTTGCTTGCCAACTCAGCTAGATTTATGTTGAGCAGTTTTTGATTTTGAAAATGTTTTGTTCTGTTGAGTCATAAAATAAAAAAACTCCTTGTAGCCCACTGGTTGTCATGGCTTACACATGATCCTCTTAACTCTCTGCCGCAAAAAGATTTTCTTTTTGCTAAAGTGCACATTGCATAACTTTACGACAAAAAGGACTGGTAACCGCTGGTACGGCTTGAACATTCCTCATCACTTACAGCGATAGGAAACGTGAAATCATTCTTGATACCCAAATGTTACCTTTCTCATCAATGACAGGCTACTCTTTGAATGTGAAGGACATTTGATCTAACTGTTAACATAATTATTATAATCATTACCTATTATTATTGTTATTATTATCAACATTAACAACCTACAGTTAAGAGGATACGCCGTTTCATTGCATTGAAACTGATCAAAAATTGTGTCCATTTTACCATTTTCTTCCTTTCTTTGGCTATTTGTTGTTCTGCTTACCTCATACGAGTTCATTTTAGAATTTCCTTGTGCTTTTCTTCCGAAAGATATTTCCATTTCCTTAGAACAACGTATGCGCGAAGCTAGTCAATCAAGTCAAAAACAATGCGGAATACTTAACTCTTAGCTCTCTGAATGTCGATCTTTCAGGCTGTATATGAGTTCTTTGTTGGCTTTCACAAGATTCCTGGCTCCAGAGGACATTCCTTATGTCTTCACTTATGATGATACAGGTATGAAAGTTTACCAAGATTGTTAAAATGTCGGCCTACAAATCCTAGGTGGCACTATTTAAGCACCTTTTTGGTTCTCGTATGTAAATGTACGTGTACAGACAAAAGGACTGCTACAGCAACATCAGTTTTGGGGCAGGTTTAATGATGCTGTTGTAATTAACTTGCCGATTCAGATTTTGTAGACCTTTTCTAAAACTTCTGTAGACTTTTAAAAACATCATCTTTACCATGCATCTCCAAAGAGGTCCAACATGGAGTCAGTGCACCGCAATTTGTCCTACGTTGTGGGATTTTGCATTTAACTGACTTTACCTGTGCATATGATGCCAAATTTCTTAATCCGGTTTTAACTACTGGCCTGAATTCTGAACTGTAAAGCAAAGAATAATGAAACTGGCAATATATTAATAGTTGTTTCTGTTTGTTTTTAGCAGATTGCAAGCCGGAAGTTTTTGTCTATTTCCTACCTGGCAGCTGTCTTCCTTCTTTTCACTAAACCAAATACATATTTTTTGTCAAACAAATTGCAGGCTCGTTGCATGCTCAGCAAGACCTTTTAATATATCATACATCAGCGAGAACACTGTTTCCAAAATATGCTCGAACTGAGTCAGCCACGTTTTAGCTTTTTTTATAGAAACGCACCACGAGGTACATGTAGACAAAAAAGTCGCCATTTAATCAAATCCAACCGATTTATGGAAATCCTTTAATAAATTAAGATAAAAAAAAACTAATGACATGTCTTACTCAAACTTTTGCTGCAGTTGTACCCCGTTACATGTGGCTGTTGCCAAAGATTGAAAACATGGCAATCCCCGGTAGCCCGGACATTGCGGTTCACGGACCTGTTAAGGCCGTGGATGGAGGAGTTCATCTGGATGGCCTGGACTCCTACCTTAAAGTCGGCGACTTCAAAGGCAAATGTATCCACGACCCTGAGAAGTGCATCCATGGACTCAGCTTCAGTTGCAAGCTTAAGTTTGATCAGGTGAGTCGATCATTATTGGACAGAGAAAAGCTGGGCTCTTGTGATTGTTTTTACATTTCCTGTTAGGTCTTAACTTTTAAACTATAAAAACTATTACAATGAAATTATCATTACTCAGTTCTTAGAAAGCTAATTAGTCTCACATAGTTACGTTTTGCAAATGATGTCATAATGACGGCGTTATAAAGTAATAAATGTGATTATTTGTGTAATTTCTTTGTGATTTGTAAGTGTCTACTTTTCAAATGAAGGACAGTCTATTACCACAAGAAGCAAGTAAAATCAAACTTTGACGAAGAATCAGTGCTTAAAACTGGTATTTGCTAACTGAGGGGGTAGGGGGGACTTTTTTTGTCAAGATTGCCAAGCGCATTTGTTTGTATGTTTCATCGTAGCTTTGAAAAAATGCTCAAAATCATAAATCAGCAAATAAAGTTCCGTTAAATGTCTTGACGTCATTGTAAGGTCATCCAATTGTCATGTAGGATATGTTGCGGAAGTACGTGACGTCATACAAACCTAATACCTTGTATAGAAGCGGTTAACAGAAATTAATTCACTTATTTCAAAGTAGATGACCAAGTTAGGCAAAACTGCCTTTCAGAATGTGTTTACAGCCCCTTAGCCCAAACAAAAGAATTTCTATCACAATATGTTATCCAATAAACGTTAAGAAACGTCCAAAAACTTGGATCAATTATCATGAATAATCTCGAGAGTTAGACTGGCGGACGCGTGAATTGTTCTTTTTCCTAGTCTGAACTTAAGCATTTGTCCAAGTCTGTTGACTTTTTGTAGGGCGGAGGGAGGGGATGTGTGGGACAAAGGAAGCCATACACTCTCGATAAGAGTACGGTTGCGACATCGTCTCACTGTCACATTAACTTAATATATGCTATTGAACATTTGATTGTCATTCCATAGTGCTGGAGCAACTAATGTCGAGGGCTCAAGGCAATATAACTGGTACAAAAATAATGCGTTTTCAAAATGAGTTCCTATGACGAAAGGACACATTTGTCTGAACAGCAGGAGTTTTTTTTTTTATAGAAGTATTGTTTTGTTGCTCTGTCTGAAATATTTTTTATAAAAGCAAACGGTGGATCTAACACCCAATTAAGATTTGTGTTCTCTTCTTTCCATTTTTTGTCGTGAATTAAGTTAGAATGCTGTTACTCTATTCAATCTAACTGAGTTTATCTCTTTTTTCCCCTGTACCTAAAAGTTTGATACATGCTGTCTTGTTTTATCTTGTCTTGTCTTGTCTTGTGTGGCGTGTTGTGAAATGTTGAGTTGTATCGTTTTCTCAATTTTGTTTTTTGTCCTTGTTTCGATCCTTAGATTGTCAGGTCTTACAAGAAGCGCCATTACATCCTGGATTCTGGTGGACACAAAGATGGTGCCAAGGGCCTCTCGGCCTACTTACTGAATAACAACCTGTACTTCGACCTGGCTGTCAGTACACCTGAGGATACTCTCACCTGGACCGTTAGGACCAACATATACACTGTCAGGTAGGAACATTTTAGTGGGTTTTGATTAGGCGATGGCAAACACTACCTAGTTTTGTTGCAGTAAGTCTTCTTCACATTAGCAATAGCGCAATTGTTTCTCACAAACACTTGGATACATTTTATTAATGTTACATACATTAATAAAGTACATTTTTTTTCAAGATGGCAGCGTGTTGCTCTGACATGGAGTCTAGAAAAGGGTTTGTGGCTGTACATTGACAACCAGTTCAGGAGCTACACCAAGCGACCGAGGAGCATACCACGTGACCTGGTACCGGAGAGCTCTGAGTTTGTGATTGGTCGAAAAAACATTGGTGATGAAACATCTCCAGCCCAGTTCTCTATTGGCTCAATTGGAATCTTTGATAGGTTTTTGGATCCAGAAAAGAAAGAAATTGAAAAAATATTTGGCGGCAAAAGTAAGTATCGAAACGTACGTTGAGCATTAAGTTTTTTCCAGGAGTTGGTAAGCGCGCGGCCTTCGGAGCTAGAAGTTCCCGGTTCGATCCTCGGTGACACTAACATCTGCTTCGACTTACTTCTGATCTGTGTAGCTTGAGCTTTAAGTGCCCTTAAAACGGAGCACAAACAGAGGAAGAGGGGTAAAGTGCACACCGAGGGCCACAAGTTTATCAGTTATTAACTGTCACGTTTTACCCTCGTTAAATACGTTTGCTTAACCTTTTTTCTTAAAGCCCATCCAAACGGACGCAATAAATCAGGACATTGTTGCATGTTATTGAGAGTTCATGGTAAACAATGTTGCGTCCGTTTGCATGGGCCCAAAAGTTTGACCAGTTTCAAACTTTACGCAACAAATGCCAACAACACGCAACATTGTTGTGGTTCCATGAAAACGGGCGCAACATATTTGGCCCAACATTGTTTGTATGATCCTCTACATTTAACTACTTACGAATATCAAAAGTCATGACTACAAATTAAACCATCATCCTTATATAGCTAGAAAAGTTTTTATACAGTTAATAAAGAAGGAATGATAAACAAGTGGCGATTAAAGACGAAAACGTCTTGTTGTTGGTGATGAGAACATGGCATGGGGTTTGATAGCATCCAAATCTGAGCAGACGCCTCATTTCCTTAGTGGCGAGGAATTCGAGGCCTATTGTATTTGTGTAAAGCTAGTGTTGAAGAAAATTCCTTGCTCGGGGAGAAGGGGTGGGGGAGTTGTGCTCACCTATAAAACGGACAGAAGGGAAGAAAGACTTCATAACTAAGTATCCACGGGTCAAAACTTAAACAAACAAAGCTTTAAGCAATACCAGAAATATTACCGGCAAAGTTTTCAACCCCCATATTTAAAAAATGCAAATTGCGAGCAAATACAAACAAATGCATAATACCCCCATTTCAGTTTGTCATTTTTGTTTTTAATTGATGATGCATGAAACTGACTCTAGTAAATTTGAACTTGCCCCATTTTTGCTTCTAAAATAGCTAATGTTGTGTTTCTTTTCAGAAATGCCTTACCCCGGCCTGATCCGGGAGGTTTGGAAAGAGCTAAGCGGCGACACGGTTGCTAAGCTCAAAGACGATCCGTACTTCCCAAATGACCCGTCCCTTATTGAGATCATCGAGAACTTTGACTCTCCATTCGATGTGGAAAAAGACTACGGCACCAAGGTGAGAGGGTACTTTGTCGCCCCGGAGACTGGGAACTACACGTTCTACCTGGCTGGTTCTAAATCCGGAGAATTGATGTTGAGTAAGGATGAGAGCGAGAGCAACTTGACAAGCCTTGTGAAACTCGACAAGCCAACTGGCCACAATCAATGGAACAAGTATGTCAACGTGTTTTGGATTAATTATTTAAACACATGGTTTGTTACTTTGCATGGCTATTTAATTTTTTACATTGAACACAAGCTTCCTGAACCTTGGATCGAATCTTCTTGACAAAATGTGTAAAACTTGTCTTGGTTTTACCCTTTGCAGTTGTAATCGTTTTTTGAAACAGTTCACTCAACAGAGAAAAAGTATAAGCCGCCACGTTTATTACTTCGCTAGAGAAAATGTGTGTGTGTGTGTTTGTCTTACAGATACGCGAAACAAATTTCCGCAACTGTCAGCCTGGAGGCTGGAAAGTATTATTACATCACCGCCCTGCAGAAGGGGACTGAGTCGACTGATTCGCTGTCGGCCGGGGTACGACTGCCCAGCGGTCGCTTCATGAGGCCAGTTTCTAAAGAAGTCTTACAATGGCGATTACCAGGTGGGAGACTGAAATCATGTTTATTCAAATTTATTTCGTTCTATTTCGCCCTTCTGATGTACGTCAATTCTTTTTCTTCAATTCTTTGTATTTCTTAACTTTGTACGTCAAAGGCGTCTTTGATTTTTTAAAAAGGCAACTTAATTAACGGGTTTTGTTGTTTTTGTCCGTCAAAACAACCAATTATTTTCATGAATATGAAAAATACTAAATAAATGAACTAAATTAACTTGCTGAAATGAATAAAAACTGATTTCTGTTTGATATCTCTTTCTTGGTATTCCGGGTTTGATTGATCAAACGTACGCTTATCGAGTTTTTTGAGAGTGTTCGATCCTAAGATATTAAAATAAAATTTGGTGGACAAGAAGAAAATCGTGAAACAATTAACTTGGTGTAGTTTAATTGACTTGTGACACCATTTATATGTCATAATGACGTCATAAGTGTGAAAATTTTAGACTGATATTTTACATAATCTTGCTGATCAGAAGCAGACTAAGATTAACCCGTTATACAAACTTCTCTTTTAATATAAATGATATTAGCATATACAAAGTCGGTGACGTTGGAATTTCAAGCAATCTGATTGGTTCCCTATCTCTGATTAATGAACATTGTCCACCTCCCGGGAGATGAATAATGAAACAATGCAATGGCCGTTGTAAACTCTCGTTTTGCCGTTGTGACCAAGAACAAGTCTTGCAAATGCAAGATATTACAACTACTAGTGATACAAAGAAAGCTACAAAATTAGGAATGAAAGTTTTCAGAGATAAACAATATTTTGACACACAATTCAAAAATTTGCTCACGAGTCGAGTGTCTTTTGTCCCGAGCGCCAAGTTGCGCTGATGCTTCTTTCCTGGAACAATACCTCTCCTTCCACGGCTCCATTTATTTTATTTATTTTTTATTTATTTATTATGCTTCGTCTACGTAGGTTACATTCACACATGATAAAAAAAGTAAAAGGAACACGATACAATATACAGGAGGTGTAGACAGGGACACCACAACAGCCGGTAGCCAATTACTGTGGGCCCGTCAAAGTCCCGTCCAAGTTAATTCAAATTCCGTTGAGCAAAATGTCTCCATGCAAGAAAATTTGACTGTCGTTTTCTGTTTTAAAATGGCTGTGATTTCCAACACTCCAACAGCAAGCACATGGCATGAATTCCGGACAAAACTTCACAAACTGTTCTTTCAATTTCCCTTGTAAGTAAACTGCAACTGCCTTCACGGAACTACTTCAAGGTATTAATAATTTTAACAACAGTATTGTCCAGTCAGCTTTAACAGACTTTTTTTGAGGGTCACAAAATTTTATGAAATCCTCAAAGCTCGTTTGCAGAGCCGCCATCTTTGTGCTAACTGTAAGTTTTTGCATAAATTAAGCGTGGAAATGAGGCAGCGAACTGTGCAGAGCGCATGCCCTGTACTGTTCCTGTTGATACGTTGGGAGAAAATAAAAACGATCAAATTAACTGGAAAATCTTGATTACTTTTCTTAAATGTGTTGTGTTGTCACCGAATTTGTATAAGCTGATACAGTTATTCTCTTCAATCTCGGTGAGTAGTGGCTTTTAGAATATTCACCTACATGCTTCGCATGTCGGTGAATACTCTTGTCACTATTCACCTCGATTTCAGAAAATTATTGTTAAATGTTGCTCAATCGACCTCAAGACTAATTTCAAGAGTTCACGCAAAATTGTACAACTTCCCTTCGTTCCCGATCCGTTTACGAGCAACATTTTCATTTCCGTTCTGTTAATTTCAAGGTGACCCATTCGCTGGTGTTATTCGCGAGTTGTGGAACGATGTGTCAGGCTACAAGATCAGTGACCTCACCTCGAACCCAGACTTCCCCAACAACCCCTCGAGTATCGAGGTGCTTGACAAGTTTGACGCGCCCTTCAACGTGGGCGATAACTATGGTTCACGTGTTCGAGGTTTCTTCAAGGCACCGGAAACCGGTTATTACAGGTACCGTCTAAACATCTCATCCTTGCAGAGGTAAATCAGGGATTTTGTAAATTTTAGCTTTTAACTACCATTTCGGAGGTTGGTGTTCGTTAAGATTCTGTCTCAAGGGGAAACAATACAAGGTCAGTGAACAGCCAACCAAACTTGTGATTGAACAAAACGGTAAGTTTAACCCTGTAAGGCATAAGGGGTGGGGGGGGGGGGCAATCTGAACCCCCTCGATTTTTTTGGCTTAATACTTTGTTCCTTCACCAATTTCTAAAAGTTTTGGCTCTGCCTTTGTGTAACGTTTTTTATCTTTTGCCTTCGAGGGTTAAAGTTATCTTTAGTCTGTATTTGTAATTTGACCAATCGTGGAACCTTATGTATGCGTTTAAAAGTCAATTGGATCCTAAAGAACAAGCACCGATTCAGTCAAACTGTTTTATCGACAACTTTTTCAGTGTAATCAAACAGCTGTAAAACTATCCAAATGCAAAGGAATTGGAAAGCTTCTGTACTTTTCTCAACCTTATCGTTTAGCGGTGCATAAGAAATAAAAACTCCGATTGGTTTCCGACTCGATAAAGTTGCTGTTAAGTGCAGTTTAACCATGCTTTGAAAACCATTTCTAGTTACAAACTTACCATTCAATAAACTTCTAGCCAATCACGCGCGGTAACTCTAATCCACAATACGACATTTTTGAGCCGCAATACATACCACTTTGTATTGCGGCTCGAGAACCGAGCAAAATTTTTGTCTAAATCGCGATGCTACATTACTATACATTACAGTACAGTACTACAGTACATTACGTTACATTACATTAAAATACATTACGTTAGATTACGCTACACTACATTACATTTCATAACATTACGTTACATTACTACATTACATTACGCTACATTACATTACATTACGTTAAACTACAGTACATTACACTAGGTTGCTTTTATTTTTATCATTACTCGACTATCACTATTGTTATTATTATT
>JAOBRG010139659.1:0-16730 GCA_027574985.1 Umimayanthus nakama | reverse complement strand
TTATGGGCCGCGGGCACTTTCGTCCCCCCCCCCCCCACCCCGAAATTTAACCACCCTCAAAAAGCCCACACAGTTTTGTAGATGACGTCACGGAGTCAGATAGCGGTTATAACGAATGTGAATACGTCTTATCCAACAGCAGTGATTGCAAAACAAAGACATCAGTAAATTACTTTTATTCTCCCCTAACGCACTACTATGTGCCGATCAAGGTGTTGAAGAACACCTCCTAACAACATGTGATAACCCAGACAACTGCTCTTATCTTACAATGCTACCACTTGCATATGTAATACAGGTTTATAGCTAAGGAAAGTCTAGCAACACTAAAAAAGTTTTCGCTACACTGATTAGTCTTGATCAGTGGTATACCGTGATACAATTATTCTGCTACGATCAGGAAACCCCTAACCTACTGCACCAATTAATAAACGTTATATATATTACGATAAATGTTGAAGCTATTTCTACTGGCTGTCAGCGGGTTCGAAATATTCTATCTGGTAAATACCAGCACACATTTAAATCGTTTTGACTGACTCATTTCAAATAAAAACGCAAGAGCTAGCTTTCTTAACCAGAAATTTTGTATAAAACACTGTGAAACAACCTGAATAGCTACATACATGTTGATTACCCGCGATATCCCTTGTTAAGTAACAATGCCACACAGCCAACAAACTGATTGATGTTGCTGGTGCTTAACACAACATGCTGTACACCTTTAACGAAGGCTCAAGCCAAGTAACCGTTCAAAGTGCCAAAGCCGTGCATAAGCTTGAGCAAGAGCTGTACCATTCTACTCTGTCTATGTTTGCCCTTTTGTGTTTTCAGACGCCACCAAGGTTTGCAGCACAACGTTGGTGAAACTGAACCTCTTAGTGCTGCTGTTTCTCAAAAAACTTGAGAACTTCTAAATACTACATAAGTAATGAACAACCGTTTACATTATACTGCACTTTGATAAAGCGCTTTCTTTGAAATGCAGTTTTTAAAACCTTATAGGCGTGTTTCAGGTGCTACCGCTGAACGTTCGATTGATCATATAATCTGAAACAGGAATACACATGTATACAAAAAGATTTCTAAATATCCAGAGTTTCCAAAGATTTTCCGAAGTTTTTCGAAGTTTCTCCAGATATCCAAATGTTTTCTTTACAAAGAGTTCTAAACGAACGATTCCTAACATTTTGCAATAGTATGGAGCTACACGTTTCTGCACAGAACAACAGTCTATGAACGGAGTTAAAAATACCTGCATTACTATTAACCAATAAGCGTTCTTGAGCTATCAGTGGTGATTTGTAAATCGGGTGACAAAGTCCCTTGACATCAAATTAGGCCTACGTTGCAATTTGCGTGTCGTAATTAAGGAATACTTCACCCAATAACTCAAATGTAATCTATTTTCCATTAAGCCGCTTTCTGACTAATTTAGAACCGATAACTACAAAATTCCCGAGAGCTTGAACCTTAAAAGGTTCGACATATCGGCAGTGAACTGCATCGTATAGAGCAATGCAGCATTAGGAAGATTTACAACTACCTATATAGCACATTCGAATGTCTGCACGTGTTTAGCTTATTCGTCGACGCTTAAAGCGATTTTTAAATTACTACTATTCAAACCCCAAGTTTCCCACAATCCATTTTTCTTTTACGAAGTGCTAACGCTCGAAACGTCGGTTTTTAGACCCAACCTTACCGCAATGCATGTAAACATACCACATCAACCTTTGTTGATTAAAACACACATTTTAGCATTCTGAACCGACGCAAAAAAAACCCAAGTAGTCTTCAAGCGGTACTTTTTCAACTTAATTTCAGCATCACGTTCTTTGTAACTTACAACGTTTTCCTAGACACGTTTCTTCAACACTAGGAGACTAGTTTTGAAAAAAAACCTGTTTTATCTGCGTGGTAGTACTTCACATTTCATCTAAGAAAATTGGGAGACATTAATCATTTTTGAAACCAATCAACTTACTCCATATTGATACTGTGCGGAGAAAATGAATGTTGACAATTTAGTGGGCGAGAGTGAAATGACTAATGCAAAGACTAGAGGATATCATAATCAAACAATCTATAGCATCAGCATGGAGGGACAGTTGCACTCTACAGCAGTTTATACACACCCATAGTGACCTTAAATATACGTTTCAACACTGTCTAATGTCTTGTGACACATCTCGCACACTTTTGCGCCCTCTGCATTGTGATAAGTACACTCTCGACAAACTGGTGAACCAGCCTTTGAAGGAGTGGGCTCCTCCAATCCACGTGTGGATGCGCACGCAGAGCAAACTGTGTTATTGGGCGGGTTTAACATGGTACACCGTTCACAGCTCCACTCTTCCACTCCAGTGCCATCTGGTTGGTCATCACTACTGGGTGTCCCTGCAGGGGATCGCTCAGAAGAACGACTGCTTTGGCCAGACAACTTACTCCTGCTCATTCGCTTGGAGGAAAGACTAACGAAATTATGTGGCCCTTTGGTTCCTTCTTTTGTAACTTTGGGGCACAGATCTGTAGCAAAGATCTTTTGGCATTCATTGCAGCTGATTTTAAAACATTCGTGACAAATACTTGATCCTCCCTCTAGTTGGCAGTGATCACACACAGTCCTTCGCAAGTTGTACTTCTTTGGCTCTTCTGTAACTCTTGAACCCTTATCAGGAAACAACTCTTTCTTTCTTGAGTCGGCTGGTGGCAGTTTTACTGCCAGTGCTGTTGCAGCTGACGGAGAAGCCTCAATTTGGGGGTAGTGCATTCTTACATTTTCCGCAGGATCTGGATAATTGGAGTCTAAGAACGTTGCTCTTACGGCAGTTGCTTGATTTGTGCCGCTGCAATAGGTTGGGTCAATCTTTGAAGAAGTGGTAAACATCGAGTTGCGTTCAGCTGATGACACGGAAGCTACTGGCAGGTTGCCATGCGCTTTACCTGGAGTACTGTACCGAAAGTCAGCGTTGCTTACTGACGCAACAGCATTAGATGGCATTGCTGATATCGTAGACACTACCGTACGGTCTGTGGACTGCTTTACAGCTGGTTCACTAGAGGGTGTCCATGGTAAGTTGTTGGGATCAGCTTCGCTAACATTTTGTCTGCTACCTGTTGCTTGTTTTTGGTCTGGTAAAGTTGAGTACATGTAAGGATGTCTACTGCCAGACTGTTTACTCGTGTCTCTTTTTGCATAAGAAAATGTAGCCATCGCACTTCCATCAAGAACCGAGGAAGTATTGTCTCGTTGGCCAACTATTGCTGAGGCTTTTCTGACAGACGCATCTTTTCGCAAGTTAACTCTCGGAGCTGCTGAAGACTCATACGGAAGGCTCCTCTGCTGGATGTTTAAATGACCTCGCATCTGTGCATTGAGAGCGGATAGATCATCCTTTGCTACATCTCCGTAGTATGCTCTATTCCAACTCCCATATCCACTTGTATTGCAATGGCGAAAGCCATTGTTGCTGAAGCTCGGGTTCGCACTAGGATCTGTGCACTTTTCTTGCCCTTGATATTGATAGGGTTCTTGGGTTGGGGGTTTAGATGGATCTGGATTTTCCACAAAGACATATTCATCTGACTCTCGTGTTTCGTTGTCAGGAGGCAGGTTGTCGACTGGCTTAGAAGGTGGTAGAGCAACACTAGTACAGTTCCAAAGTTCTCCATATATCTGGTTTTGGTGTGTTCGTCCAACCGTGGATTCAACCGTGTTAAGGAAATCACCCATAGCAACATAATTTGCTGGTGGCACATCTTTCCCTTCTGGTTGCAGTACGTTTGTGACATAAGTGATCTTTGGAGTAACAACAGTGTCCGAGAACTGTGGTAACACTCCATGGTAATCCTTTGTCTGGTCAGCCTTGGCGGCAAGGTCGTGATCGAAACCCATACCACTGCCGCTGTGCCCATATAAATCAGCATCGTTAATCTCGTTGTGTTCCATGTGATAGCCCAGCAAAACTGGCATTGCAGCATCACCACCATAAGCAGCTCTTGCCCTGTTGTTCACAAGCTCACCGAGGCTACTGCTGCTGGCTCCATGGCCCGGGTTATCCATCGTTCCCGACCTATACTGCTGTGCCTCATTTGATTTGAGATCAGCTTCACTTCTGCTTCCAGGGGGATACTTTACATTTGGTGGAACAGCTCTTGTGCCAAATTTCTCTCGATTTTGTTGATGTCTCAGCAGAGCGTCTTCGGCATTCTCGTTTTCGTCCCGTCCATCTCGTGACACACCTTCCTTACCATTACCCTTAAGAGTAGGGTAATCGTCTCGAAGTGATGCCAAACTGTCGATGTCATCTTGAAGTTTCCTGCGCTTTGAAGCAAAAGACTTCTGGGCGTGCTTCTCCAGCCAGTCTACTGCTTCCTGGAAATCTCCTTTTGTCCTTCTTCTTGCTCTTAGAGCGTCCTCAACGGAAAAACCTTTTTTTTCTGCAAACTCTAGTACTGGAACAAGCACTGTAAGTTCAACAGACATCAGAAACAGCTCGAACACGATCTTTTTTGTCTCATCCATTACAGGCTGCAGTCGATTTTCAAAGTTCTTGGAATCAAGAGTGTCAACAATGCAAAGCTCCTCAGAAGAAATCTCGCGATAACCAAACTTTTTCAGGACTGCTTCTGCGGGTTTAAAATTGCTCTCTACGTTACATTTGAAGAAACCACTGTAAAGCTGAAATTACAAAACAGACATTCGTATTATTCACGATAAATTTAATACAGAACACTTAAAACTTAAAACTCTAAATGGCATGGCACCGCAACAATTCTAACAAACCACTAGGGCTTATTTAACAAACTACTTCCAAAAGTTCCCGACCACGATGACCTTACTTCTTTTAAGCAGTCTGTCTCTTCTATCAGTCACAACCCTGTCAACTACTGTAGTTATTTTTCATGTTGATTCATGGTAAAATTTACTATAGTATTATTTTCGCTGACCCAAGCCTTAAAATCTTCGGTCTTGAAGGGTAGGCTGTACACTCAGGTAACTAATTAACAGTCTCTTACCTTAACAGCAAGAAATTCTTTTCGCCATGGTGAGCGACACAAGTTTAGGCCATACTTTTCTAAATTCCGGACACCAACTTTGATCTGATTTTCCACAACTGAAGATCCTGGATTACGAAATCCAGCAAGGGCAACCTCAAGTAATTCCTTGAATTCAAGGTAGACAAACTTTTCTTTAGTCCACACTGTACTCAGATAAGACCTTCCTAGTTGAACCAGTTCTTCTAAAGTTAACTGTGTAGAGTTGTTTTCATTGGCATGAATGTTGTGGAAGGCAAAATACTGTCTTTGCAGTGTTTCTCGTGTCGAAACTTCATCCATTTTGAAGTCAAGAAGACCAACCTCTGAGAGCCTTTCAACCAAATAAAACACAACCTGTTAGCACTCTAGATACATGTAAAGACAGTACTAAATGATGATAGATTACAAACAGTTAAATGGATGAGGTGCTATATACAGGGTTGCCACTATTAACTGGATGTGAAATTCAAGGATTTTTCCAGGACTTTTCAGGACCTTTTCAATCAAAATCAAGGACCTTCTTTACCAAAAAAGCTTTGTTATTCTGTATATTTTAAATTTGATAATGAGCTTTAAAAGACTTGCTTCTGGGGAAAAATCAAGTCCCTGTTTTGGTTTACACACATTGTTACATCAAAAGTTTTATGTCTGGTTGTGACAAACTACTCATTTTGATTATTAATTGCAGTTAAAGGTGAAAAATTTTGCTCATTCCAGGATTTTCCAGGACCGCAACCCAAATTCAAGGACTTTCCAGGGCCTGGAATTTTCTTTTGCCAATTCCAGGACTTTCCAGGGCCTGGAAAGTCAGAAGACAACCTTTTTTGAATTAGGTGTATTTTCTTAGAACAAGATAACTTACATTATTGTAAAATCATGTATTTCTTCGACCATTTGGAACATAACAAAGTTTAATGAGTTTAATACTTTCAATCACACAGGTTTAAATATTTTATTTGTAAGCTACAACACTAAATCAGGGTTCTCCCTTGAAAGCATGTAGAAATTAATGTCAGAGGGGTTGGAATTTGCATAACAATTCAAAATTTTGATGTGCATAACAATAAAAACCTTATAAAATGGTAGGGTGCTTTACAATAATAGTCCCTGAGGGCATTTTGCCTGGGGAGAACCCTGCTATACAGAGTTTTGAAATATAAAACCTTGATCCCCATGGATGTTTATTTTTAACTTCAGGGGTTAATCCTCATGTGAACTGATTTTGTTTTTGTGTCTAGAACAAAACCATTTTAACTTAATATAATTATACTGTACTGTGTTTAAAAGCTGCAATTCCTTCAATTAAATGATTATTTTGTAAGCTTTTGTGTATAAAAGTTTTTAAATTATTAACTCAAAGTAAATTAACAAACCATGTCATTCATATTGCATTTACAACTTCCTCACTAGTAACAACTTCTAAAAGCCATTACACACCTAAAACACGGAACTTTCAGTCAGTCTGTATTCTAGGAAGTTTTCGCTACTAATTCAAGTGTTGTTCCAAAGGACATACATTCATAAGTGGTCTGTAGTACTGTTTTAATTGTGCTATATAATATAACAAGTTTTTATGGTCTTTATACCCCTGTCGCCCTTGTGCATGACAATAGGGGTATAAAGTTTCAACAGTGGTAACTTCTAGTTGTTAAAATATTGCTAAAATGTGAACACAACATATTTTAGCAATGATAACATTCCTTTCTTTTCTATTTAAATCTTTGTTTATTTATTTAGCTTTTTCCCTGATAGGAGAGGGACACTGCTACACAGGGTTCCTGCACCTCAGGACTTCTCAAATTTAAGACCTTTTTAAGACTTTTTAATGCCAGAAATCATAAAATTTAAGACCTGTCCTATGTATCAGGTTTTAAACACAAATTCACAAAATGGATCATCTAATGACTGATAGAACAGTGATTTTACCATCTTTACCAAGATTGACCTTTCAAGACCATATACGTAGAAATTTGAAATGAAGCAAGTTTGAAAATGAGATAAAATTAAAAATCTCTGAATGATCATTACATTACTTTTAGTATAATTATACTTGCAAGTTCACTGTTGGTACTGGTAATTTAATGTAAATCTACATCCTAGATGAAAGTGAATTGAAATATAGACAGTCAAGTAGTTCTCAACACTGGTAATAACTTGCTCTCATATAATGTTCACTTCATCTCAGAGTCAGTTCAATGACAACAAAACTATTCTTTAATATCCAACTGAAACTATCCAGATGCACAAAATGCGATTGTCCATAATTCGCTAATTTTGACAATAATGTCAGGGGCGGATCCAGAAATTTTTGAAAGAGGGGGTCCAGTTAGCCAGAAGCTATAAAATTCTAGAAAGAGGGGGCCCCAAATCCGTTAAAAAGTCTTCTGAATGCTAATTTCAGTCATTTTCTTATAAAGCTTTTACAAAAATTCCGTTCTCCCTCCCCTAAATCCCCCACTGAATGTATAAAAAAGAGACTGCTCTTGAGCAACTCACTTTCATTTTTTCAACTTTAATGCTTTTTAAGACCTCAGGGGGCAATTTTATCAAATTTAAGACCTTTTTAAGGCCTTAAATTTGCAAAGAGACTCATAATGACTTTTAATGCCCCGCGGGAACCCTGGCTACAGCTGTTTCTCCAATAACAACAGGCCCTTTGTGGTGGAGGAGGTGACAGTCCACAACTAAGGCATAAGCCAACTCTTTCAACAAACATGTGGGATATCTTATGTCCCCCCTACAGATTGCCGTGAGACTAGACCAATGGCTTAATATTCCTATTTACTCTGTTTTTGATCGAAAGTTTGAACCACAGTATTGGAGAATAGCGACTTCATCTTTTACTTTCTTGAGAAGGAATCAAACGTAATTGATTGTGTTTCATAAAGTGTTTCATTGGCTTGCATTGTGTGTGCGTGTGACTCCAATGAGCGATGTGTGTTTACGATTGCCTTAATTTGCAAACCAGACTATCAAACCTCGATACAAAACAAGCCTACTTGAGCCAAAAACCGATTCAACAACTAGGCCAACATTACATAACAAATCAAATCGAAGCATTCTTTTAAGTTATCATTTCAGTAACGGTAAAATTTAATGCGAGTATCAGTTAAAGAGATTTATAGACTAATAACGAATGTCAAACCGAATTACTCGGGGTCTTGATCGATTTCACTGCCAGAAGTAACATTTCAATACTGTTTGAAGTTGATAAATTCATAGCTGAGAATGAAATTTTGATGAAAACCCATTAAGTAGAGAGACCAAGGTAAGTGGGGCGAGATGGCACTGTAGTTGGGGCGAGATGACTATCAAGTGGGGCGAGATGACTTGGGGCGAGATGACTTGTATTCCTACAATAACAACAGGCCCTTTGTGGTGGAGGAGGTGACAGTCCACAACTAAGGCATAAGCCAACTCTTATCGACAAACATGTGGGATATCTTATGTCCCCCGTACAGATTGTCATGAGACTAGACCAATGGCTTAATATTCCTGTCCATGGATGATGTGGCAAAAGAAGCCCACCCAAAGTTCAGCCCTCAACCAGGCTGGACATTGAACCTAGGACCTTGTGGTTGGCAGTCAGAGATCTAATATGAACTGTGCCAATCTCACACACACTTTTGACCAACATAATTATTCCTTTGTCTCTTACAGGCACATACGTACATGTCCTGTATCTGCTGTTCAGACGGCATCACAGTTAATCAATAACCAGGACAACTGTAAGGGCCTTTTTATCCACTAGCAATGACATTACAGCTATCAAGGTTTTTAATAGGAAAACCCTGGGGAATGCACCTGTCTGACCATCATGTCTACCATGACATTTTATTTTAATTTTAAACAGGAAGCAGAACTTCTGCCATGTGACAAACAAAAATGGCTGTATCTCCAAACCTATTTGAGCAATTGGGCTCAAACTTGAGATTTATTCCTTCTACTTTAAGGGGAAAATTTGGTATAAAATAAATAAAATCCAAGACCAAAGTGTCTGGGGCATTTAGTGATTTGAGGTAGAATGATCCCAATTTAAGGCTATTACACTGTTCTCAGCAACATTCTTCGCTGCATCCCACTTTCAATTTGAACCTTTTCTATTATAACAAGGGTTCATAAATTTGCCCTCTCAAAAAAATCTCAAATGGATTACATTTAAAGCTAATTTCTAGAAAAAAGTCTAAAATGTAATCAATGAGTCCTCAGTGTTTAAACTTGGTTTGAAGTTTATCACATACACAAGAAATAATCAATATATTATACAGTCCTTCACGGAATTTCACAGAAAAAAATTGGGAAAATGTGCGGCACTTACAAAAAATTGTGTGGCGTTATGAGTCTACAGCTAAAACGGCTTTCTTCATTTGCTTTCGCTCTGTTTTGGCTGTCTTAGCCCCTTTTTTGAAAATGTCTGTACTTGGTGTATGCCATGCACATTGTGTCCTTTAAATATCTACCTGTAGCCTGGGCACTAATTTATGGGAAAAAAGGATGGCATCCAATGCAATCGACATGAAACACGAAAATACTGTGTTTTTAATTGCTCCAGTGCAGTTTTCAGTGGTAAGAGTCGTAAAAATGTTATTTATCCAATTCTCAATAACAGTAAAAAAACTTCATATGTTATCATGTACAGGTTTTTTTCTACTCATTTCGCGAAATTCTGTTGAATGCGCAGTCCTGCTCAATTTTTAGTCGATTTTGCGAAATTGCAAAATTCCAGAAGGCCTGATTATAGACCCCTTTTCTTTGTTCTTGATGCAACTGAAAACCTGACGTTAGCACTCTGTAAGTATCAGAAATGGAAAAAGCTGGAAGTACTAGTAAGTGCTGAAAATTTAGGAAACTAATATTTAAAACTGTGACATAAGAAAGGTTTTTAAAAACAAAAACACCCCAAAATTCTAAAACAGAATGTACTCTCATGCTCAAAATAAATGGGGGTGGGGTCAAATTAAATGAGGGAGCTTCAAGGATTTAAAAAAAAAAATTAAACAGGGGGTGGGAACAACATATAAAAGAGACAGGATGAAAACAGGAAAAATCATGAAAAAATAATCATCACCCCCCCACCTCCATCTATTTTGAGCATGCATGTGAGTACTGTATGGGAATTTGCATGGGATCAAGGCTGGGAAGGCATTAAATGCCCTCTCAGTGCAAAATTCTGATACATTCTCTGCTAAATTTTCAGTTGTTAAAAGCTCTACAAGTGCCTTAGTTTTCAACATTAAATCCCCAATTTTTTGGTACTTGCTAAACTTCACAAGCTCTTTAATTTCTGAAGCTTACAGAGTGCCTTGAGAACAATGAAAAGGGTTTATTTTTGTTCTCTTGGCATGTATTGTAAACAGAAAAAATATATTTAATGATATTGGTAAGGAAAACTTGCTTAGAGGTTCTCAAAGAGCAAGCTTTCTAATTCCATTTTGATAACATCATGGAGAGTATTTAGCAGAAAACGAAACTAAATCGCACATACAGCATATTGTTAAAGCAGTGCACTTTCTACTTCCGGTTTCTCAGTTTTCAAATTTGCTTCGTCATGTTTTTACAATCATCTTCAATTCTGAAAAAAAAATTGTCCTTCGCAATCAAGCAAAACTCATGACAGTAGAACAAACTCACAGCTATAACAAAGCTGAGAGCTTGCAACTGCTCCCATTACTAACAATAGTTGTTAACGAACTAAACGACAGTATGTCTGTATAGCACTGACTGCAGAAAGAAGCAAACACAGCGCCGTTTAAACTACAGACATCGATATTTTGGTCCTGCTGAATTACAAACTTTCATTCTAAAAACATACTTTGACCGGGAAATTTCATTGTTACTTGTAACCAATGAAATATGGACGATACTCGATAGTCAAGCCTTAAATTTATCATAACTCATAAACAAACCGGACGCGTTGGAACAAATACTACTTTTAAAATTAGTTTCTTCCATGAAAGCAACAAACAAAATACCATGACGCTTAAAAAAACTTGAAAAGTAACATTGTTTTGTGCAAAAGGCTGTAACACCCGATGTACTAAGCAATCGTTTTAAAAAGAAATGCACGGGAAATCAACACACTAGTTACATGAAGAATCTCTGCAAAGATCAGATGAAACTAGAGACAGCAATGATACGGTGGCGACCAAGATCAGTTACAAAAACCCGCCTGGTTTAACATCTTCCCATGATTTCGTTATTAAATTTTCGAAGAAAGACTGCTTACCTTTTGAGAACTGAGCCTTACACGACGATTTATTGCATGATCGACAACAACAACCAGCGAAAAAATCAATCGAAACGAGCAAAAGCAGTTCCTGCTTAGCGCTTGCGAACGGCTTGTTGTACACAAAACGAAACTAGCTCCCAGGCCTTTTCCGATCCTGTTCATAGTTCCTTCGCGCGCTGTGCGTCATGGGGACTTTTGGGAACAAAGAGAAACTCGGGGGTGGAAGCGGAATCTTGAATCATGAATCACGGCTAAAAAAAGTGAAGGAATCATGAATCACATCATCTCGCAGGCAGTGAATCATGAACAAAAAAATAAATCCCGAGTCTTTGTCTCATGATAACAAATGAATCATGAAGAAATTCTTTAAATGAATCATGAATCATTGGTCCAAAAATATCTTGGAATAACGAATTATCATACTGAAAAGATCCCGCTTCCACCCCCGAAGAAACTTTCAGATTCCAACTTTCCCGATTCAGTTTCGGAATTATTAAGATTACAAAGCAGGTAGTGTATGTACCAAAACGCTATGCATTTTAGTGGCTTTTTGTTCAAGATATTGTTGAATCACGCATATTTTGAAAAGAGCTGGAATAGAAAATAAAAATAATCTCAGAACCAGAGGCTATCACATCACTTGGGGGGAGGGGAGGGGAGTCAGATAGCAATAGTTCGAGTATCGATGCTACTCTTTATCAAGCCAGGGCGGGAGTGAGTTGAATAATTATACAGAAATAGAATGCAATAGAATATATGGGAATGGAATTAGGAAGGACGGATCGGAATAGAATAAAAATGAATAAAACGTACTTAATAAAATAAAATAGGGTAGGCTTGGCCTAGAATGTTAACTCTTAGGGTGCCGTCGGAAAGTCGATGTGATAACGCTTAACGTGAAGTTGACGTTAAAGGGGAGGGGGGCTCTCATTGTTTAGGATTGACGCTAAGAAAAAAATGAGAAAAAAAACGAATGAAATGGTAAGGCCGTGAAGAGCAACAACCGATGTTTAAACAAAATATGTAAATGCAGCTGTTGCCAAAATAAACTTACTATCACTATCATTTTAGTTGACTTTTATAAGTGCAAATAGCATATCTCGTACTATACACGGTGGTAACAACGGTAAAAAGGTAAAATCAGCCACATTTTCGATCGGAGATTGTGGATATAAATGGTGTGTACACTCCGTCGACAGATCGTAAGTAATGGTAATATTTTTCGTGTTTAATGTGAACTTTGTCGATGCATTTCGGTGAGTTGTTCGACTGTTCAAAAGGCCATTTTAACAGTCACTGAAGACAATCCTCGTTTGTCAGGACACTGGTCGTTTCATACTGTGTTTAAAAGGAAAAGATAGGATTGACGTTAAGAGAGGGGGGGGGGGCAGGGGGTCAGTGGCGTTAAGTCTACACAAATACTGCTCGCCGCAATCATAAAAGTCAAAGCCAAACTTTTAGAATAGAAGGTATACGATCACCATAGTTTTAACACTGAAATTTATTCTGCTTCGCTTTGCGAGTATACTTATTTTACTATTTCAACTATTTCCAGCGCAATTTTTTTTTGTAAGAACGCCAAAACTGGTCAGAAATTGGGCGTTCTTAATTTCGCAATTTGAGCAACAAAACGTTCTTTAAAAGACGTTCTCAGTTAAATCAAATAACAAAATACAAACCGACTAAATTCCATTCACTAACCCTATTTTCCTGCGCGCGTGTGAATAGGTTAGGTCATAGCTATAGAAGCCTGATTTTATTTTCAAAACAGCTGCCAAAACTTTTGTCTCAGACAAGCAAAGAGCGGCACATTAAAGTGTGGGTTGTGCGTTGTCTTTTGTTGTTTCCGATTGGTTGTATTTGTGTGTAGGTGTTGGTTATTGTTTAGTCATCCAATCAGCGAGAATTCTTCACGGGCTGCTAGTACTCCGATTGGTTGTATTTGTGTGCAGGTGTTGGTGATTGTTTAGTCATCCAATCAGCGAGAATTCTTCACGGGCTGCTAGTACTCCGATTGGTTGTATTTGTGTGTAGGTGTTGGTTATTGTTTAGTCATCCAATCGGCGAGAATTCTTCACGGGCTGCTAGTACTCCGATTGGTTGTATTTGTGTGTAGGTGTTGGTTATTGTTTAGTCATTCAACCAGCGAGAATTCTTCAACGGCTGCTAGCACTCCGATTGGTTGTATTTGTGTGTAGGTGTTGGTTATTGTTTAGTCATCCAATCGGCGAGAATTCTTCACGGGCTGCTAGTACTCCGATTGGTTGTATTTGTGTGTAGGTGTTGGTTATTGTTTAGTCATTCAACCAGCGAGAATTCTTCAACGGCTGCTAGCACTCCGATTGGTTGTACTTGTGTGTAGGTGTTGGTTATTGTTTAGTCATCCAATCAGCGAGAATTCTTCACGGGCTGCTAGTACTCCGATTGGTTGTACTTGTGTGTAGGTGTTGGTTATTGTTTAGTCATCCAATCAGCGAGAATTCTTCACGGGCTGCTAGTACTCCGATTGGTTGTATTTGTGTGTAGGCGTTGGTTATTGTTTAGTCATCCAATCAGCGAGAATTCTTCAACGGCTGCTAGCACTCCGTACCCCGTGGGCTGCACCATCCTACAAACAGTAATTTTATGGATTTCATTGGTTACAAGAGGATTCACTCAAGAACAAAAAAGGTTATTGTATCTAAAGGACACTGCGTACAAGAATAAACGACTTCAGCGTGGGTTTTTACGCTGTCAACACTTAGCACATCCACTTTTGTTGGAAGGCTCGTGCGAATCTGTTAGTTGTAAAGTACTAGAAGGCCGACGTTCGGCCGTTCGCCTCTGCCGTAAGAATCTTCCCAGTCTCCTGACTAAGTCTTCAATTCCTTCGCCGGTTTTGGCCGAGACCCGCATTCTAGTTTTGAACTTGGTTGAACCAAGATATTCATCATTTTCCTGCTCCTGGCTTACAAAACTTTCTTCCAACACTTCCAGGTCAATCTTGTTTCGTATGAGAAACAAGGGAACACCGGGCTCATAGCCTCTGGCCTCCTCTATGTAACGAGGGACCTCGTCAAAAGATAACTTGTCCGCAGTGCTGTACACAATCAGCACTGCATGGCTGTCTTTGTAGTGGGGTCGCGTCAAGGCTGCGTGTCGCTCCATCCCACAGGTATCTACCAGATGAATCTGGAAAAGTACAAAAATAATCTGTGTTTGCTTTTTTATTTACTTATTTACGGATTACTTACTTACCTACTTACTTACTTAGTTACTTACTTACTTACTTGCTTACTGACTTACTCAGTACTTGCTTACCTACTTACTTACCTACTTACTTACTTACGTACTTACTTACTTACTGACTTACTCAGTACTTACTTACCTATTTACTTACTTACTTACTTATTTACTTACTTACGTACTTACTTACTGACTTACTTACTTACTTACTTATTTACGGCTTACTTACTTACCTACTTACTTACTTACTAACGTCAGTACTTACTTACTAACATACTCAGTACTTACTTACCTATTTACTTACTTATTTACGGCTTACTTACTTATCTACTTTCTGACTTACTCAGTACTTACTTACCTATTTACTTACTTACTTATAGTTAACTTGTTTACTAAGTACTTATTTACTTACTAACTTGCCTACTTACTTACTTTTTACTACTTACTTTCTTACTTGCTTGCTTGCCTACTTACTTTCTTAGACCCCGTCCACACGAAGCCGGCTATTTTTGAAAACGGAGGTTCATCGTTTTCAAATACGATGATCTCATGCCTAGGTTCAAGGCTCGCTCTTTCGCACATACGATTAGAAAATGCTACCTGTGGACGCAGATTTTTTAAATACGGAGAAAAAAGAATCCGTTTTCGAAAACACCCGTCTACGTGTGGATGGTCAAAAACGATGCTAAAACGCTACGTGGGGACGCAGATTCTTTCTTTAAATACGGAGGAAAAAATCTCAGATTTCGAAAATACCAGGCTACATGGGGACGCGGCCTTACTTGCATGCTTACTTACGTACCTACTTACCTCCTTACTTACAAACTTACTTACTTATTTACTTTAATACTTTCCTACTTACTTGATCACTTATTAGTTAATTAATTAATTATTTTTTTTATTTATTCTTTTATCACTGTGTTCAAAACTAAATACATGATTTGTTACACAACTTACACAGTGAGACCATGCTATAAAGGGCCTTGAGCGCTTCAAGTTAAAGGATGTCTATCAGTAGTACAAATCGATTTTTATAGTAAGAAAGATAAATTAACCCTCGCTCTCCCAGAATGTAGGAATGGGAGGTTGTCAGTTGTTGCAGCCCTCTCTTTTTGCCGGAGGAGGAAGGCTTGCTACACTAAAGACGCTTAAGAGATACGTAAACTGCATCTTGAAAACTTTGGACGACGAGCGAAATGAAACCAAGAATGGCGATACCAAACTGAGCCGATTCGGGTGAAGAGAAAAGAAGAGCTACCTGAGTACCTAACAATTTTAAACTCTCCTAGTTTCAGTCAGAGAATGAGTGCGAGTCAATAAAATAATTAACAAACCAAGGCTGAATTTGCAAACTCATCAATCAATCAATCAATCATAAAATATCCAAGTTTCAGCCATTTTCAAAATTTTGGGTTTTTGAAAATTTTTAACAGGTCCCGACCTGTGCTAAAGTGCCAAAAATGGCCGATTTTTAAGGTTTTAGAAAAACCGCATTTGCTTTGCTTAGGAGGCCTTATTTCCAGCACTTTCTAGTTTATCTTATACTGCTCGATCGGGACCTTCCTTTCAAGCGCATTTCAGTGACGTCGTACTCGCCATTGGCACGCGGAAGCTTTCCAAATAGTGCATTCATCACAGGTTTTTGGAGGCCATTTTATGGCCATTTTGGAGGGAAAATTTCCAAAACATAAAGGCTTATAACTCCAGAAATATTTGTCGTAGCAAACTTTGGATTGCAGATTTGTGATCAGCAGCCCATTTTACATAAACTATCCAAGTTTCAGCAATTTCCAAAATTTGGGGTTTTTGAAATTATTTAACAGGTCCCGACCTGTGCTAAAATGCCAAAAATGGCCGATTTTTAAGGTTTTAGAAAAACCACTGCTGCTTTGCTAAGGAGGCCTTATTTCCAGCACTTTCTAGTTTATTTTATACTGCTCGATCGGGACCTTCCTTTCAAGCGCATTTCAGTGACATCGTACTCGCCATTGGCACGCGGCAGCTTTCCAAATAGTGCATTCATCACAGGTTTTTGGAGTGCACTTTGGGGCCAATTTGGAGTGAAATTTTCCAAAACATAAAGGCTTATAACTCCAGAAATATTTGTCGTAGCAAACTTTGGATTGCATATTTGTGATCAGCAGCCCATTTTACATAAACTAGGAATATCTGTCGATAGGGGAATGCTCGGACTTAAATTTTAAATTATTTTAAGCACGAGAAGACATTTTAA
>JAOBRG010139548.1:0-18870 GCA_027574985.1 Umimayanthus nakama | reverse complement strand
TTGATTATTACTTAATATTGTATGTTTGTGCGTAAGTCGCAATTTTCTATTTTCTATAGTTATGAGGTAGTCTGATGTTAAAACAAGTCCCATGACTTCAAATCAGATTTCCTCGCCATTAATAAATAATTATACGTTCCTTTTTTTTTGATTTTGTTTTTTTATACATTTATTGTAAATATAATGTAAAATAATGGCAAATAAATTGATACTTGATTGATACTTGATCATCAACGTATGTGAGCTTGGAGCTTGCCTTTACAGTTTTCTTATTTGTTAGCTCAAACAGGGGAGTGACTAGCCACCCGTTCCACCCCCCGCGCTGTTTCCGCCCTTGTTTTGCATACATTGTACTGGCCTGCACTACCGCTAAAGAATAGTCATTTTAGACACCACAGTACATTTATTAGATGGGTAAGTAGTTATTTACAAGTTTCAAAAACGACAGTAATCTTGTTAGACCTAAGACGACGATCATTACTGGAAACGCAAATTTGATTCTTCTTGTTTTGCATTCCAACTAAGTGGATCCATGATTAAGTGTTCAATATTCTGAAAATATAAATGGCACTGACTGAAGACAGTCGTAAAAGTAATACAATCTGTTAATTATGTTCTATCAATTGCACTTTCATTTATTTTATTGGATAACTATGTAATATACTGGTTTATTCTAACTCAATTTTTTTTTCTTATTGTAAATGAATAAAGTACACTATGTCTAGATAAACTCTCTTGATCCTCTTTATTTATAAAAATCGCAATTCCTTTCTTAATCTAAAATGTTTCCTGGATCAGCAAAAATCTATCGTATTATAAATAAGGAAGAATTGGTGCAAGTCTCTGGCCAAACCATCTCCTTAATCTTCGGAGCTTGCCCTGAGCGCGCGAGTTTCGATTGTTGCTTGTTCTTCCCGGTCGGTGATTTGTTCGATTCTTGCAATAATTTTACGCAAGAATTAAACCAATCACAAAGCGTGTAAAAACAAACCATTCTTCCGAACGAGTAGGATTGTGAATGCGTGAATCTTCGCATTTTTACAGACTAACCATACCAGATGTTTACTCAGTATAGGCTGTCCGCAACGCAGGCAAGAACATTAACTTGGACTTACATGCAAACTACTAGGGGAGTTTGTAGTTTACCACGCATTTCTTCAGCAATAGTAATAATAATGTTATTAATAGCACAAGTTTCTGAAAATATCACAATCTGAATGTTGGAATAATAATCAGTCACACGGCTCTTGCTGATTGCAGAGGTTCGCGAAACTCAAGTCGCCCGCAAAGGATGCTGGACTCAATGTCCGGGCCTTTGAAAACAATTATTTGTGCCAATTTTCCAAGGGTACATGGGACTCCCTTGCCTTTGCCTGAGACTTTCGATATTTAACCCGCGCGCTGCCTTAGTTTTTGTAAACAAACGTTTTAAGTAACTTAAAATAGCAAATGCTTCTATGACTAATTTCTCTTTAAGCTATTACGGTTTGAAGGTCGTGAAACGTTAGATTTCTTTCTTTGGTGCTCTACGCTACCCCTCCCCCCATAAAATATTGTTTCATGACATATTGTTGCTTTTGTGAATGAACTGGGTTGGTACGAAGAAAGACTGCTTTCATGCCGAAGATCAGTATGTTCACAGCATTTTTAGACAAGTTATTACAGTTTGAAAAACGTGAAACTTAAGATTTTTACAGATAGCTACAGACCTGTGAGACTTGTCCGTTTACTAAAACTTTATGCACTTTCACCAGGCAGGCTATTCAGGGGGGGGGTGGGGGGGGTCGTTGAAATCCCCTCCCCTCAAAATTTTTGAAACGGTTAATAATATGTACATGCCCTTTGGCATGCAATAAGTGTAGGACCCACTAATTAATTTGCATAGTAACACTCATTACTTAATTAGCCGCTGTTGCCATGGTGACAAAAACAAAAATCCAAGATGGCCGCCGATGACCGC
Source organism: Umimayanthus nakama (assembly GCA_027574985.1). Classification (NCBI taxonomy): domain Eukaryota; kingdom Metazoa; phylum Cnidaria; class Anthozoa; order Zoantharia; family Parazoanthidae; genus Umimayanthus; species Umimayanthus nakama. The sequence continues at coordinate 16,910 of JAOBRG010139548.1, read as the reverse complement.
AATCTTGGATTTTCGATTTTTGATATTTTGCCTAAAATTAAGAAATTTTATTGGAAATAGCTAGGAAGCAACAACTCATATGCCAAAACTACGAAATAAGTAGAAAAATATAAATAACTGGGAGTTTTGATCATTTTTATTCTAATAATAGAGAGTTTGACAGCAAACACTGATTTCGGGCTGATTTAGTATGGTGACGTCATCAATGATGACGTCATTTAATAAGTGTCAAAAGATGTGTTCATTATCGAGGAACAGTTAGGCAAAAGCGTTTGGCGATCAGTCAACGGGCAAAAAATTTAGGACCAAAAAAACGGGGGGGGGGGCTCATCGAACTCCTCCCCTTCCTTGCCAGTTTAACGGTTAAGGTGAAATTTGCTCAACTCGTCAAACCAGCTTCAGTCAATTTTAGGTATAAAGACTTCATTTTTAATCACGGATTCGAACATATCACAAAGAAAAAACATTGGTCAACTGAAAGCAGTGGCTGCTAAAATGCCCAAGCTGTAAGTTTGTTGTTAGGATCAAATTTATAATTAAGGACTTTGTACGGGAGTTAGAACAACTTTCTGGGTATCGTAGAAATTTGTTATAAATACATAAATAAAGGTTGTTCACCATATTTGTTGTCTCCTTGTGTCTTTTCTGTACCTTCTGGAAAATACTACAAAATGGAAATCTCGTCTGAATCGCCTCAGAATGACGCAGAATGTACAATATGGTTACATCTACTGTTTTAACATTAAGCAGTTGTTTTGAACAATTCACTGTGATTGTTATTTTTGTTCCGGGCTCCAAGAGCTCTGGAAAAGTCATTGAAAAAACCGTAAAACAGCCCTGTAAAACCCTGGATTTTTAAATTTCTGAAGATGTGCAAGCCCTGCAATGACTCAAATCTGCTTGGACAATGCCAGTTAGAAGACAGACAAAACATCTGCGCCTATTCTGCTGGGAGATTGCAGTCATCAGTTTGTCTTTAAAGACACAACCATACTTAAAAACAGCAATTTATCGTCTAAAAATGGCTTCAGGGTACGAACCTTCAAACGCAGTTGTTTCCCTCTGTTATTCATTGATGACCATAAATCAGAAACACTTTTCAAAGTGTCATTTCCAGTGCTGAACCAGCGTCATTGCTGTTTCAGCTGTTTACGAATCGAGCTTATTAAATAATGGTCTGGCACATTCCATGTTTCTCATTCGTTAGCAGGCTATTCGCACTGCTTGACCATAGTTATCTATCTTGTTTATATTTAGCACCCGTCGCATGTTGTACTACTCAAGCAGATAGTTCCTGAACCAAGCTTGCTCAGTGTGGACACACAGACTCGTTTCTGCCAGGGCTTCATCAGACTGACTGAATCAGAACGAAGATGATCTCCCGACAGTCGTTGCTGATCTCGATGAACAAACAACTGTTCGTACTTCAGTTTTTTCTTTTTAACGCTTTATCAATTCGCTAAAGTCACGGTACGTGTTAACTGAAATGCAAATTTAAAGAAAAAAAATGCCGGTACACGAAAAGGAAACGACAAACAAACAAAAACCGGGGGAAAACGAAAAAACTAACAAAGCTGTTACACTACAGATCAAAATCAGGAACACAGGGTCGTACTTTGCTTTGTACGTCAGAGGGGAGTACAAGTTTTGAAGCTGTGAAATGCTAATCCCAGCGTTTTTAAAAAACTCTAGTGAGAGCCTTATTACTTGGTGTGGAGGGGGAGGGGGTGTGGGTAGTTACCAGAGCTACCCTCCCCCAAGTCCTCTGTGTAAAGCTCTGGAACAAGAACAGTCAGTTCGATCCTAGCCTTTCCGAATGGTCGAGTTTAGCGCTGCGGATTTGGTATACTGCAGTTTGGCACTTTTAAAAAGTAACTTTACTGTTTGTTAGTTTGCTGGTTTGTCAAATGACATCAAATACCAGTGTTCCTGAGATCTATTACAGTCACTCTCAGAAACGTCTCACATTCCTTTTAATAGCGTGTAAAAGATCCGGTGAGTCCTATTTTTCTAAATTTTCCCGGGGAGAGGGGGTGGGCAGCACGACCCAACCGGCCCCCACTGAACGAGCTCTCGTGCACAACACATTTTGTAACGGAAAAAAGACAGGTTTACGAGCGATTTGCTCATGTAAATGCAGACCTTAAACCTTTCCGATAACTAAGTTACATTAGAGCGGCAAATACATGTAGCAGGCCAAGACTTTCTATAGAACTGAGTTCATTCATTTATCATACTACAATCAAACGTAAATAATATATATTTTTTTAAATTAAAAAGAGCAAAGCGATTGCCCCGCATACTTAACATACGTGCATCACTCCATGGTTCCTCGCATACTCACTTAGTTTTTACTCAGTCAGCTTTGTAACTGAGTTAAAGTTTTGAACGGCTGACATTGTTGTAAAAAAGAATAAAAGGGTCGACAGTGAATGATCATGAGCGACAGCGTCAGGGACAAATGCCATACGGTGAGCAACGTGTAGTTTTTCTTTAATTATGACAGTTCATAACCGTGTTATTGTTAGTTCATTCGCGTATTTTATTATGTTTTTCTGTTATACCGATATTTTTTCTTTCTGATTTTAAATACTTGCACTCACATTCGTAATTATGCGGTGTTTTTTTCTCGCAGCGTATGTGCAACGGTAGCTTTTGAAAGGATCGGATGAGAAAATTTTTTATCTTTTCGGACTGTTCTATCTATTTGTAAATCTCAAATGTCTGCGTCGATTCTCATAGAAGGGTTTAAAATAATGGGCTATGGAAATTTATATCCTTTCTCCGTTTATCACCAGTTTGATCGAATTGGTTTTGACATCGGTGGAGAACAAAAGATTTCGGCCCTTGTTTTTAAAAACATAGAACCCATAGCTTCTTAATATTGTATGAAACAAAAAAACTAAAACAACTGAATAAAAAAACTTCTGCTTAAAAGGCATTAAATTATCAGTTTTTGTCGATGTAACTGACTGAGTAAGATTTGTGGTAGTGGACACACTAGTAATTGCAGCTGGCAAGTTTTTCTTCCATCTTACTCAACCGCACACAGTTATCTTCTCATAGCAACCGTCATCGCAAGAAAGGTTTAACAAAATATCTTTTGACAGGTCGGTGTGAAAGATCTGCTTTAATTGCGTTTAATCAAGAATTTTCAATAGAACTAACCTCCTCGACAATTACTTGTGTAAATTTATCCCGACAAAATCTGATCTTGTCTGCCAGCAAAGTTCATTTTAGAAAAGCAAAAATAGATTAGCGCTGGCCACTACTGTGCTGTTTGTGTTTGGATTAAATCTAACACGAGTTAATTCAGAGAAAATCAATCGAAATCAGTGGCCGCAAGTTTACTATGAGGCGGAGAAACACATCATCCATAAAGTAAAAAGCATAAAATTGGTTTTGTTTGCTTAAAAACTTAACATTTGCGCGTTTCTCGCCCTTGAAATTGCTTTATTGTTTCAAGAAACTTACAATAAATCTGTCGAATCAACCAATCAACGGCCGTCTAATAGAATTGTTGTAAATTTCTCTTGACATCCGGGAATACTGTCTTCCCACGAAGGAAAGTTTGTAGAATTTGACAAGAAGTTGGTTGCACTTCTCGGAGAAAATTTCAAGTTATCCTATGTCTTACTTATTTTCTTGTGATCGTTATCTTTGAACGTTGTGTCGGCAGTAAAATGAGGTCTCCTCAAGCTCTGCACACGAAAGCTGGTGGTTAGGAACTTGTGGCTTGAGTTAATTTCATGCAATTACTTTGCGTTCCGACATGCTTACATGGCTAGCAGTGTTGCCAAGCTCAAACCTCTGCAGTCCGTGACCACAGAACCAGATGACGCCTTCAGAGAAGATATGGATGAAACCGAAGTGCTAGCTGGACTAGCCGGAACTGCCGATTCTGACAAAAAAGCTGAGATTCTGAGCCGACTACGAGCTGACGCGCGACGCAATGGCGGTCGCTTGCAGTTTGGAGATCGGCATCGTTTGTTTCATGTCTTGCAGAATGTACTCACTGATAACAACTGGAATGCCAGACTTCAGTGTCTTGAGTTTTTATCTGAAACAATACCAGGGTTCGGAGAAGATTTGGACGCTTGTATGTCGTTGCTCTTGCCTCAAATCGTTTCCAATCTTGGCAACAACCAAGTTTTGGTGAAGAAGTCAGCCATTCAGACTTTGCATGTGTACATGCAGGTTACGAAAGAAATTGGCAATATTTTTAGTACTATTATAGAACATGGTCTTGAGAGTGAAGACAGACGAACAAGAAATGAGAGTTTGATCGCCATGCCAATTCTGATTACCCCGAACTTGGCGCAAGAGGATTTGTTTACAATCACCCAAGCTCTCGCGGGCCGGCTAGAAACTTCCTCGAAACCTGAATCGTCACCAGCAATAATTTCTCTTGAAAGAATAAAAAATGCCGTTGGCAATTCGAGATTTGACGGATACGTCCGTCGTTTAACACAGTCACAGCAACAAGTTTACTCAGCAGCAATACAAAATCGAACGACTGACTCAGGAAGAGATATCGAGGGTTACATGGCTCGAAAAGCGAAGAGTGCAGGACACTTGAGCACAAACGGAGTCATGGAATACGAGAGGTGTCTTGACAGAACAGATGGCGAGAATTATTTGGATAGAGGTCATACCATAGCTGTCAACTATGCCCGAGACGGGTTTACAAGGAATGAGGGAAATTTTGAGTTCGGGTTTGTGCCCAGGTCAGTGGCAGTAAAACTTCGAGATCAAACGAACTGGAGGGTTCGAGCTCAAGGCATTGAAGAATTAAAAACACTGATGGGACAAATAACCAACGTTTCTTCCATTCTGCCCTATTTGGGGGCACTATTTGGACTTTTGTTGGACTTCCTAGACGATGTAAATTTCAAAATTACAGTAACAAGTCTTCAAATTATTGAATTGCTTGTTGGAAAATTAGAGCTGAGTGTTAAACCATTCTTGAAGCCACTGGTGGGTGCACTGACTAACAAATTGGGAGACAACAAAATTGTGATCCGTCAGGAAAATATGAAAGTTTTAATGCATCTTATGCACATTTTGTCACCAGCACCAATTCTAAAAGTGCTTACAACAAGTTTGCAGCACCGGAATTCTCGTGTAAGAGAAGAAGCACTGAATGTTGTTATTGCTGCCCTATTGACATTTCCAAGCTCAGACTTTGATTTACCAGAATTGACAAGAGCAATTGCACCAGCTCTGGTTGATTCGAAGAGAAGGGTAAGACAAGCAGCTTTGGAGGCTTTTGCTGTCATTTCTCAGGCAATGGGACCTGGTCGTCTGCAGCCGGTTGTGTCAGCAGTGGATGCTGTTGAGTTGACAATGGGCGGAGATGGAGTGATGGCTGCAATCCAAGCTCGCCTTGCAAGGCGACAACTTCCGCGAATGAACAGTGATGGGCTTGTTGAGTATGCAGTTCCTTGTCCATCATCAGGCACAACCAGAGGGAAGAACAACACTCCCCGTGGAGCTGACGTTGAATGGGTTCTTGCCGGCACCACTGGCAGTGATTCCGCATCAGCTCGATCAACTCCAGGGCTCAATGATTCTTTCAATTCATCAGGACCGAGTCCAAGGCGATATTTCAGTGCTGGTAAACACCGATTACCATGGGAGGGTGATAGCTCACAGGTAAGTATACTAATCTCATTTCATAATTAAATCCTTTACATGTATTTAATAGTCGTGCAGGTTTTATAGTAGTCCCATTATAAGACTAAGACTAGCCTGACAGCCAATGCCCACCAAATGTGACCTGGAGCTGGTAGGTTTCACAGAGCACTTGCCCAACTGACCTGTGTGTTTTGTATAAATACACAAACTTTTGACCCATTCAGAATGTAATGTTCATAAAAATTATTCTATCATCATGTGCCAAAACTGACATCAGGTGTTTTTTTTCTTGAACTCCTCTTTGGAAGAGCAATGAAACCTTGTAGTCTATTAGACATCAATTTTGTATTCTTGTCAATTTTGTGTCACTGGCAAATGACGTACAACACGATTAAATGAATCAGAGACTGTGGAGCAAATTTTGAGACCGGTGGGGAACCTTAAATTGTGACTCAATATTGGGGGGCACATTGACAAACCCTTTTTCTTATAAACTCTTTATAATTTTACAAAACATTGGGGAGCATGTGTATCCCCCCCTGGCCCCCTCCTCTGTGGCCCCTGTGAGTATTACTTTAGAGACATAGCTTTTTACAAACAGATCAAGAGACCCTGAATGCCCCTTATTCCCAATCTTGCCTAGGTTAAAGAACACGAATTACAATCTGAGAGCAAAATCAACCACCCATCCGAGAATCCAAACTGATAGATTTAAGAATGCCTTCAACAACAGACTAATTTTTAAGTATAGTAGTAGTTTTTAATTTTTTTTTTTAAAGTATAGTAGTTAGTTTTAAGCTTATATATATTTTTTCACATTGTAATTAGAATTGTAATAATATATGTATAGAATTGTAACTTAGGATATGTACCTTTTATCCTGAGAAATAAGGATTATTATTATTATTATTATTATTATTATTATTATTATATAGATTCATTAATTTATTTGTAAGATGGACAGAGTTCTCAACCCCAACCAGTTTATCAGTTTGATAGATAGATGGATAGATAGATAGATCAGGTTTATTTAAAATTACATCGCAGCCCGAAGGCTGAACTAAGTAACTTTTACAACATATAGATATGATGCACACAATATCTATAGGTTATTTGGTAATAAATATTATGCATGTCACAATACAGGTTATTTGGTAATAAAGGACTGATCATACACAACATTTTGTCTATGATAAAAAACAGAATTCTCCCAGTTTCTTTACAAGGAAACTATAGAGATTGCTAAGGAGAATTCAGCAGCTTTGATATTCATGTGAGGGGTATGGTGCTGAGAGAGTTAAGCCTGTGGTAAATAAGTATCTTAAAGTTAATAGTTTAGTATTAGGGACCTGTGAGTTTTTAGTTGAGTTGCTGTACATACTATATTTTATCTTGGCCTAACAGGCTGATGCTAAGAATAATTAGTTTCCATCCTTGTCATTCTAACACAAAAAATGTGATAACATTCATAAGCCCTTGAGATTATACATGTAAACTCCACAAAGAATAGCCCATGTTTATATATTTATTTTTATTTGTTTTTTTAATCAAATTTTGGATACATACTCACTTTCACAAGAAACTGTCTTAAAGAGACAGAATTGCAAGTACTGTAGTGTAGACCAAATTAAAAACAAACTAGACAAGGCCATAAACAAGTAAGAAATACATTAAAAAGTAGTAATTATAGTACAAATATTTTACAAAAAATATGCAAAAACTTCTTGAAGATATCTGATGAAGAGAATTAAAAGGCTTGCTTGTGAGGCAAAAAATGAAGTATGCAATAAGAATTTAGAAATTTATCCAGATATGAAACCTAAAAATTGAACTTTTCAAATTTGTTTCTGATTTAAACAAACATTCTTTTAGTAGGTTTTTTATAGAGCTAGAGTTTTTAATATACAACCTGTAGTCTTGAAATGTCTTAGCTCAGGTTAGAAAACTCTTAGTTCGCCAGGTTTTCTGATTTTAAAAGGTTTTGAAAAGAACTAGCAGCAATTTTCTATTGAAATTTATTCTTAATTTGTGACTTTTAAGCAACATAATACATTCTAGGCTTTCCTGGTTTTGTGATGTGGGTCATTTAAGTATATGTCATAATTGTTTGGTTTGTCTTCTTGAAAAGGTCTTAATTTTGTTGATTCTTCAGCTTGATTGAGTAACAATCGTTATACTAAGTCTGTTTATTTGTGCCTTTGTTATAACATCTTTGTTTCCATTACACAAGCTTTCAAATTCGTCTCCTTGTAGTCTGAACAGTATTGAAAGAAAAAGTATTGACTGATTAAGGAAGATAGCTATCACACTTTTTTTAGTATAACAGTAATGTCCTTGATCATTGATTCTTGAGTCTGAAAAAATCACTAATTTAGTCTGGCAAAAGTCTCAAATTTCGTTAATTGTGTATGATTTGTATCAAGCTGTGATCAATAAACAAGGTTAGTTGTGACCAGTTGTTAAAGCCAGAAAGACAAGCTTGTCAACATTGTTTTGCTGCTTTCACTGTGCTTATGTACACATGTATGTCTGCCTGTGTAAACCAGGAAGCTATAGCATTGAAACTCCATTCAGTGAAAATTTACTAAGAACTGTACACAGGCTGTAGGGTTGCTAAGCAACCAGTGGATTATTCATAACGTATACAATTAGATCAAACTAAATTTAGAAATCGCTCTAGGTATTACAGACTGTAGCCAATCAACACAGAACAATTTGCCCTTTTCATTATAAGAACCTACTAAAGACTGAGTTACCAAGTTTTTCATAGCTACTAGTTAACAATCAAAATAAGAGTTCATTTTTAGTTTTATTTTATATCTGCAAAATACCCATCGGCAGAAAAGAGTGCAGTATGCAATGGCTACAGCAGTATAAATATAAAATTAATGTGTGTTTTAATCTAGATTTTAATATTTTACCAAACAAGTAAATACCACTTGTGCATGCTCTAATTGGTAAAAAAAGATACGTCTTCATCCATTGTCATTTTTTAACACTCGTGTGGGAAACAGGGCAAAATGTTTAGTATGTTTTTTTAAACTTATTCCGATGAAAATAGTTAATTTTGGAGAGTGATATTCACTTTTTGAGCGTATATCAAAACAGTTGTTCTCCTTAGTGTTGGTGCCTATTGAAAAATATCCACCTTAACACTTTGCAAGAATAATTGTTAATTAGAAGCCTCTTAATAATTTTTGAATTTCAACAGGTTGTTGATGGAGCAGACAAGCCTCCCCCTGCCAAGAATTCTTGGGTTCCAACTGAACTTATCAATGATGGTACACGGGGCTCAGCTGTGCGACAACGACCACCAAACTTGTCCTCTACTTTACCAAGCAGTGCTCTGTCATCTTCTTCATCGAAACCTGGCTCATCATCATACGCAGAGAAATATCTGGCCAAGACGGGGGACAGTCATATTTCAAAAGGCTCTCACGACATATCACCACCTTCTCCAATGAATTCATATGCAGAGATCCACAGGCGCAAGAAAGAAAAGAAGTTGGCAAGTTATGGTGGAACTTCTCATTCAAATTCTACAAGTTTTTCTGGTAACTATGTTTTTAATATTAAGAAAAATATATGTATAAAGTTTTATTTTCAGTGATAGTAGATCAGTGTAAATGATCGGACCATTGAGCAATTTTCTTTATCATTTTTCCCTGCCAGTGCTACTGTGCCGTGAGCATTCAGTGCCCCCTTCCCCTCCTTTAATCAGTGTCTTTATAGTTAGACCATTCAGCACCCTTCCTCTTCAGTGTCACTGTTATGCAACCATTCAGTACCTTCCTCCTCCCAATCAGTATCTTTATAGTAGTTAACAATTATTCTCTGAAATCGAGGTGAATGGTGGCAGAATACTCACCAACATGCAAAGCATGAAGGTAAATATTCTAAAAGCCACTATTCACCATGTCAGTGTAGCTGTATTTATTGTTATGAGCATTTCAGGGGAGTTCAAATAGATCTGTTGGTCCATGTTTTACCTTTCATCAGGTGTTGGGGCTGGAGGTAGTTATGCCCTGCTGTACAAACGAGGAACAATTCATTCAAAGGCTAAAGCTACTAATAGTGCTGAGCCAGAAATGTCGCCAAAGGAACCAGTTGTCCGAGGCACCCAGTCGGCGACCCCAACAGGCTACCCACGTCACCCACCTCCCTCTGATGAGGAGTACACAATGCTGAAGAAAAGTTATACAATGGCCAATCCACTTTCCAGCTCATGGCCTGATTGGACGGAGCCAACCTCTCCTGGTCGACCCTTTGGTCGGCTTTCACCAGTTTCGCACAGTAAGTGGTGAATGCAAAGTATAGCTCCTTCAACATTTTTCTAATCATTATGTTTTATATTATTTTGTATCTACTCATATTATTTTGTGCAGAGGGGTAGCAAGAAGGTTGTCCATCCCTCCCCCCTTTTCTGCTCATTCTCAATATAACACTCGCTGTTTTATCCCAGTCTGTCTGTCTGTCTGTCTACTAAAAGTGAACATTTCTCTATTAAAACAGTCAATATAACTATCACTGTGTTATCCTAGTTTTTCTGTCTCTCTACTAAAAGTGAGCATTTTTCTATAAAAACACTCTAACCCCCCCTCCCCCCTAAAAAAAAGGAAAAGACGTGGCTGTATGTATATGCATATTTTTTTTTAAGTTTAGAAAATTTCAACAAGTTAGACAAACAAACTGAAGGAATACCCATATCTCAAGAGCCAAAATGTTTTTGAAAGTATGCATCTCTGAATAGGTGTCCAAAATGGGGAATGTGCGATGTTTCAAACTCAATCAGCTAATGTTTTGGCTGTACAGCATGTACAGTACAGTAAAGAAATCCACTGGTGTTTTCTGTTTTTATTTTTATGAAATATTAATGATGTTATGTACAGTTCAGTCTTAAAACAACTCAATCTTAAAATCTGAGAGCACTATTTGAACTGGCACAAGTCCTAATATTCTTTTGTAAAATAGCTAGGTTTGTTAAATAATCTTATTTTGTTGTATTTTTGTGTGTTTATATTACTTTAGATCTTAAACTCTTCATTTTTTGTCACAACACCTCAGAGACTTTGCAAAAAAAATACTTGATACATTGTAATAGATGTTTTAGTCAGATACTTTCAGAAAAAATAAATGAATTCGCTGAATAATATATTTTTAAATACTTTTTTTGCAGCTGCATCAATTGATATGGATAGTACATCAGATGGTGATGCAGATTTTAGGAAAGGAGGTATTTGAAATTGTTTATAACAATTGATTTTGCATTCTTTATCATTCATTCATGCAGACATTTATATCAATTCATTTACAATTATTATCTACACTCTAATGGATGACCTACACTGATATTAACAAAATCAGTTAAAAAATTATTTTTGAAATGTAAAGTATGTTAATTTGTAAATATACAAATGTAAAGAATGTAAAGTCTATTTATAAAAAATATTTTTGAATGTACATACAGCTATTATGTTTGAGTTTTCCATGTATTTTACTTAATTACTTATTTTTACTTTATTAATATGCTACTTTTAAAGTATACTTTTCTCTACTGAACCTTACTTTACATGTACTTTACTCTATTTTATTTTACTGTATTTTGCTTTACTGGTACTTCAAAGCTGTACTTTTTTTTTATTTTTGTTTTACTTTGCTTTGTATTACCAAATACTCAGGCTATAGTATTGTACCCTGTTTAATACCAGTACTTTATACATACTTAAGTTAAGTGCTTTTCGCTTTTTGACTACATATGTTAAGCTGGCTAGTGAAAAAAGCTATCCAACTAAACTATTATTAGCTCATAATTATTTACAATATTTTTATTTTGGAGTAGTAACATGATTGTTAACTCTGCTATTTGTAGACTACAAACGAAAGTGTTACACCCAGCCATAAAACACACAGACAAGTTATGGATGTGGATGGTTGAATAAAAATAATAATTTGTTACCTTAATTCAGATTCAAGAGATGTCCAAACTCCAGTCCATATAAAACCTCAATTAGTGCGCTCAGCATCCAAGGTGCGAGGAATGAGGGCACCAGAGCTTGACCTGTTGGAGTCTTCACTGAATAACAGACCAGCTCCCCTCGGCCCAGTTGGCCAGGGTAAAACAGGCTCACAAGGGGTAAGACTTCTAAATAGAATAACAATTAGTATCAGGGCGAGTAGTGAGACTCAAGCAGGTTACAAGTTGTTAAGCCAGTTTTCCACTAGGCTATTTTTTTCTTTTGTAACAAGTTTTTTCGCGAGGAAATTGTATAAACTGTTCAAACTGACTTTTTTGTCAAAGAGAAAAGAGCTGTTTAAATTAAACTGCACGTGTCTGTATTCAAAAAATTCGCTTTGCGCGGAGAAATTTGCGTAGTGGAAAACCGCCTTAGGACCTCTGAAAGGAACTAGTATCAGGGTGAGAAGGGAGACTCCTGCATAGCCTAGAAACTCCTAATTACTTTCCTGGGCTTTATGAAATTCTCTCTCGTAGACTCTCTTTCTCTATCTTTCTTTCCCTCTCTCAGGGGCCACAAGGTCTCTCCTCCATTGAATCTTGTCCTTCGCCAAAGTTTGCACCTACCCCAATGGCCAATGTCAACCTTTAGTTCTTTCCCAGCAGTATTTCTCTACGTTTTGTGAAACAACGTTTTAAAAAATTGCCGGAAAAGCAGCAATGCTGTCTTTCCTTTTTTTCACTAGAAAAAAACATCTTCCTGGTGTTGGCACGTCCTTTAGAAGAAATTATTTTTTTAGGAACAAGGACTCTACACATTAAGTTAGGCTACATGATGCTCACCCTACACACAGTATTACTTACGTAAAACATCGATTCAGTCCAACCTGTTTAGTTCTGTTTAGTGTGGTTCCGAATGTATTTTCTACTTTAGATTTACAGTTTAGTTAGTACCGAATTTAACCCGCCCCTTCCATCCTCGTACAGTATATCTCATGTATAAGAAGTGCACTAAGCATTGTGAAAGTTCGTTAGAGAAAGTTCAAGGATGAATCGATCAGTCTTTTTTTACAGGTAGTTTGACTTTTGTTATTTTTCCAAGGAATATTAGGATAAAACATTCTAAACCACCAAAAAAACTTTGATTGATCGCCTTTTCAAATTTCCTTTCATTTTGAAGTAATTTACTACTTTGTATTTCTAAATATGGTCCGGCACAGAACATCACTTGTAACCAGATTTGTAACACAATATTGTTATTTGCAACCCAATCTAATTTACGTCTAAGACAATGGAAGACTAGTTTTAAAAAAACTGTTTTTCTGCGTGGGAAAGTACGCTGAACAAATGGGTTTGATCAACAGAAGTTGATATGGTATGTTTTTCGCCTGTGGGATATGGTGCCGGTTAGGCTGACGTTTCGAGCGTTAGCCCTTCGTCGGAGCAGATTGCAGACATTTGTACGTCTAAAACAGACCATGTCGAAATGTAGGTTCAATATTTATAGATTTTAGCTTTCTGGCTGACATTTTCTTTCGATAAACTTTATATTTAGCATGCGCAGAAGCACAAAAGACCCCTCTATCTCTAATCTATAAACCAACATATATCATTCACAGGCCACAGTTCCACCCCCCAAAGATGCCCTTCGACAGGTCCACAAACAGGCTGCTACCAAACGTGCCCTCAAGATGTACTCTGTATTTAGTGACAGTGATGATGGCAGATCAAGGACGCCTTCTCCTTTAGAACCTATCGAGCCACAATCGCAGCTTGCTGCTGTTGAAGAATCTGTCAGGTATGTGCTCCCTTATTCCTAAGCCTGCGAAGGGAATTCCTGGATATTACTTACCATTGTTTATTATTGGTCTGTATTACCTTGTGTGTGTTTCTCCAGTCCTGACTGGTGTTTTGTTCTTAACTGAGTTATGCTTTAACTATTGGGCCTGTTTCATCATTTTCTTTAAAACTAACAGATTTTGTTATTTTCAGATCAACTAGGGCTATGCCTGGTGAAAGCTCACCATTTGACTGCCGACCTCGTATAGCTCGCACCCCAGCCCACAACCAAAGACCTGAGAGCTCATTATCACCCCAAAGTCCTTTGCCACCATCGCAAAAGCAATTGGATCCTCTGTCCCTTTCCCTTGGTGTTACAGGCTATGGGATTTTGGCAGACCGGAGCCGTGCCAGGCAGAACGGATCTGTAGTGGACCAGCGGAGCAACTCTTCAGGGATTGGAAGTAGTGTCAATGGTTCTGTTGATATGAAGAATGTTGAGGTCGTAGGTCAAGGGCTGTTCAGAGATGGGAATACAGAGGGGAGACACGGGGAAGGGAACGGAGAATTTGAATACGAAACGGAGGAATCTGAGGATGAAGACGAGGACGAAGATGAGGAGGAGGACGAAGATGCGGAAGATGAAGAAGATGAATTGGATAGTTCCAACGATAAGCAAGGAATATACGGCCTTAACCAGGAAAGGTTTAAGGACGTTAAAGATGCGGACAGCCCAATACCAACAGATGACAGTGGGGAAAGCTCTGAAAGTGATGAGGAAGATACCGTGGAAAATAGGAGTGACAGAGACATGACTCCAAGAACTATGCGAAAGAGTCTTTCAAAGTCCACGAGAGAAAGAATGGAAAGAAGGCGCCAAGAAGAGGAAGACAAACTTTTGAAAGAACAGCAGAGGTTGGAAGAGCTGGAAAAGGATAGGTTGAAACAGATACGGCAACAACAGGAGGATGAAAAGAAACTGAAGAGCAATATTATGAAGGAACAGCATGAGCTGGAGAAGATGTTGCTACGTAAAGAAAAGGAACGGGAGTTGGAGAAACAGAAACAAAAACAACTCCAGCAGCAGCTCCAGCAGCAAGAGAAAGCCTTGAAAGAGAAGCTTCAGAAACAGACTGAAGAACTTGAGGAGCTCGAGCAGGAGAAACAGCTGGAGAAAGAAAGAGAGAAGGAAAGACTCAAAGAGAAGGCGAGGCAGCGACAGCTGAGGCTCCAGCAAGAGTCAGAGCTCAGGAAACAGTTGCAAGAAGAAGAAGAGAGAAGGCGAGGTGAGGAAGACGACTTTAGGCAGCAGCAGCAGCTGAAGAAGGAGGTAGAACGGAAACGGAAGGAACTGGAGAAACAGAGAATGGCTTCAACAAAAGGCGTTCAGGAAGTTAAGGGTGAGTGTGTACTAGTTAATAGTTTGTGTGAAAAATCTTGGTGACATCTCAGTGACGTGCATTTAGAAATATGAAGTTTTATAAAAACTGATTACAGTGGAATCTAACCTGATGGCCACCTCGTCATTTCGGCCAATGTTTTTTTGTACGGTAAAACGAACATACATATTCTGATAAGACAGACTCTTTGATGCAGCCACCTCGTTAAATCGGCCTTCGGCCACACTTTGAAAGCCCCAATCTGTATAATCCTTTAAAATTTAATCCTGTTTATTCGGCAAATTATGCCAAAACAAGAAAAAAAACCCGGTTGTGGCAGTCAATTTCATTTACCTGTGTCACTAGGTTATCAAACTGCATGTTAAACATGAAAAATGGATAACACATCTTCCGTATGTATGTTGAGAGTAAACGACTGCTCAATAGTGGCGATTGTGATACATTTTTATGTCGTTCCTCAAATCATAGTTTGACCCTACCTCCTTGATTTGGCCGTCTTAATGGGGTTTTACTGTATCATTTAACAAAACCTACAAAGTGTGTTCGGAAAAACTTCACAAGCAAGGGTGATAACAAACGATTTTATTTTGAAATGTGTGGCTTGGTCAACAGGGGTTGAAATAGTGTGTTTTTCGCCTTTAAGTTGAAGGTAAAGTTGTTTTATGCATTCTTAATCTTATGCAGTAACTTATTGTTTTAGACCACTCTTTGCTACGTTTGCAACCAATCCAAATTTTTTCAAATACACAGTTGATACTAGTTTTGTTATTTGGACTGTTTTAAGCTCGAGAACAAAAACCTTCACTTCACTTCAGTTCAATTCAATTTTTTTTTTCAATATATTCAATTCAGTTTATTTCGCATATTACAGATACATATGATTAAACGAACTAATCTGGACTGCAACTAGTGAAGTCTAGTCTAGGCTGGACAGAAGATTACAATAACCTTTGCTACATCTGTAAAACACTACAGCTTTCAGCAGAATAGCAGTTGGGATAAATTCTTAATTTCAAGACTACCTTAGAGGGTCACCATAAATGGTAAGGTTTCTTTCAACCCTTTGTTCTCCAGAACCTATTTAAGTGTAAAAACTCGTGAGAACTTATGTTTGTATTTTTAGATCTTACAGTGACTGGTTCAAGTTCACCTTTATCCTCTGTCAAGCTGTCGACTAGTAAGCCGCCATCTGGGAGCTCGCCTAGAAAGAAAGCCCATACAACTTCGTGAGTTTACTGCCAAAGATTGCTGTCCGTTTTATATGGCTGTGTGCCAATATGCTGGAGCAGTAAAATGAACACCGAAATCCTCAGATTTCCCACAGCTTCCTCTCTTTGCATTGAGGGAGCTTCTTGACCTTCAGTGCACGTCCGATTAGTTCTACCATGACGTAAATCTATAGGAGAAACAAGGACTTGTTGTTATCATTGTTGTTGTCTTGTTACGGAATACGAATCTGCAGGGTGAAAGTTCGATACCGTTTGATCGAGCAAGTGCGTCTTTCAAAACATAAACCACGTTACCTTTTGAAATAAATTTGTGTTTCTTTTGTTTTGCTTTGTTCATTTACTGCTAATGATTTTGCGTACAAGTATAACGTTTTTAATTTGTTTATTTATTTTGAATATTTTGTTTATGGTTGTTGAATTTTTGTGTGTTTGTTATTTTGGATTGTTGTAAAGGGGCTGCCGTAATGCTTTTGTAAACAACCTAAATAATTTATTGTTGTTTATTCTATAAGGTATATATATTTATTTTCACACACACATTACACTTAAAAATAGAGATGGGGCTTTATACAGTAAAAGGTAACAGTAACGTTTGGCTTTCTTTGCATGACGTAAAATGTGCATATATTGTGCCAAAGCACGGAATTTTACAAACTTTACAAATTTTGGTAACGGTAACAATAAAAGCAATACATGCTGAATGCTATACAACTTCTAATCTATTTTGAAGTAGAGATTTTCGTTTTTTGAAACACTTGTTAATACAGTTAGATGAAAGATTTGAGAAAAAAAATCCCTGTAAAGACTTTGCACAAATAGCTATAAAAAATACGTGCACAGCTCTAAAAAAATTGCCTGCATCACTGGCCAGTGAGAATTTTTTTGTTTGCTCTTGTCAATTGTGGGGGGGGG
>JAOBRG010139437.1:0-18881 GCA_027574985.1 Umimayanthus nakama | reverse complement strand
TATGAACGTTTTCATCTACAGACAGCGTCACGAGGAGTGGCCACAGCAGCAATAGCAAATTAATATGAATAAAAGGTATATTTTAAATTAACATGAGGATTTTACTCTCCATCCTCCGACGTAAACCAAATGACAAAGAACTCTGTATTTTTGAAAAGAAGTTTCACCAGTGGCAACATCTTCCTCGTTTTAACCTGAAATTTTAAACAATTTTACACTTTATCCGCACTTTATCATTTCAACTTTTGCTGTTTCTAAATGGGTCGGCGAATGATTTTTTCCCAGTGCAAAGAGAATTGTCGTTATCGTTGTTGTTGTTATTTATTAGTTTGTTTTAAAGCACTGTGCAGACTATCAGTTCAACTTATTCACAAACTTTAACAATGTTAATGATAATTTAACAACATGCAATATAGTAGTAAGAAAAAGTTATAAGATGGGATGGAAATTCTGCATTACATTCTCCATACGGTGTTCAAGTTATCTGTATTTTTACACAACCAAGCAAACTAGTAAAAATGTGATTTGTAAACTGAGAAAACCAACAGATATTAATAACGTTTTGCTAATCAGGGTTTAGGTTTTGAGTCGGTTTGTTTAGAATTGCCGGTATGCGTTTATGAACAGAAAATGGAATTTTATTTTGAAGATTGCTTTCGCAACATTTTTCAAATTGGAAAGTTTGCCTCTTGGCAAATTTTCATGTTCTAAGGCAGTGTTGATGTGTATTTCTATCAAATCAATAAATATGATTGTGTATTTATTTATCATCATAAATATTATCAGAGTGGCTCCTGAGAAATTCTCTCATTTTTTGGGGAGTGAATCAATAATGATTGTGCAGTCGATTTGGTCAGTTGTTACTATTAGTCGCTTTTGTGCCGTGTTGAGTTCAAATCAACTCAAACTGACGAAACAATGGGAAATAATTCTTTCTGTCACCCCTTTTCAGCACTCAATTTACTGTTTCTATGACCACGAATACGACTACGTCACTGCATACGTAAGTTATCAGACATCGACCAGACAGAAATGTGACGGTATGAATCAGTGCAACACGTCCGCTGGATTAATTGTGGTAAAGTCTCCTATAACTTCAAAACAACTTCGACTTGTGTTGTATCAACTTTAAATAAACACACTCTTTTTATCAGAACTTCTAGTTTTTGGGCTGAATGATTGGATGCTCTTAAGTATTTTTAGGGTTTCAGCCTTACTAGCCTTACTAGAAAGAAACAAAATAATAAACAAAAACGTTTATTTAAAACCAAAGTTGTGCATCTACAAGACTATAGAAAAAGTTGAGCTAACCACTCAGAACATTAGTCGAGAACAAAGTATTTGATTGGAGTTGTGCAGTGTCAAAAAAACCCAGAAGTTTTTACTCTTCCAGTTTTAGCCTCGTCATGTTCTCAGCATGTTCTGAAGTTTTGGGTTATTTTCAGACACACGTTCGATATAAAAAAGGCACTTAAAAAAAGAATGTAAGGCCCTTTTCACAAGATATAAGCGAACTCGGCTTCACTCGGGTTAAACTAACCCAGGTTGATTTCTGTCGTGTAAACACCGCTAACCCAGGTTCGTCCCTGGTTAGTTTAGAAAAGTGTCGTGTAAACACAACCTGAGTAAGTTTTAACCCGTGTCGAACCCGGGTTAGTTTGTGTCGTGTAAACAGGGCTTTTAAAATAGTTGAATGAAGACGGGCAGTAATCCAAGGAGCTGTTCACTTGATCAGTAATGGGGTTGGATATATGGAAAAATTATTTCTGCACAAATTTTCAGTATTTTTAACCAATCTCAGGCAAAAATATTTTTTCGGTTTTCAGCTTCCTTGGAGAATCAGTTTCAACACTCTTGAACACTGCTAAACGATTTTCGTCAACAGCATCAGAGTGCTAGTCTGGTCATTTGGTGAAAGTAACAAGTTTAGTGTTCACTGAGACAAAGAGAAAGAAAGTAACTGTATCATGTAGGCCCATGTAGGCAACAAGGAAAGCCTGGACAGCGGTCGCTCCAGTTTGTACCTTGTCGCGCCGACGCCGACCAGCTGCGAGCGTTCACTTAAGGCGGAGCAACAGGGTAGATTTTAGTGGTTATTAGAGGAGTTTGAGAGGATATTTAAAAGGGGAAAAAGGTTAATTGGACGCAACAAACACTTCCCCTAAGCGAGCATGCGCCACTCCTCGGACAGCATACGAGTTGGCGTTCGTCCATTAAATATTAACTCCAAAAGTTAGTATTAAACTTACCATAAAATCATAAAAACTCAAAGCTACTAGGCTTCATGACGTCATTGAGCCTACCCTGTTGCCCCCCCTTAACTCGACTTGTCCGTGCCAGTTGTAGTAGTAGGAGAATAGGAGAAGTATAAGTGAACTGATAGTGGAACCGCGAATTTTACTTCCACATTCAAAACAGGCAGAGCTTCGGAGTACCAATTCTTACACTACTCCACCAGCAAAACGCCACAAACTCGAGATCGCTTATCTTCTTGAAATCAATTTAAAAGGAAGAACTGGTCATCAAAGCACACAAGCAAGTTATACAAAATCTGTTAGCTTCCACCTTGTGTGGAGGCAAGGGATGCCGAAGGGATGGGCATGGACTTATCATGATCTTTACGTTAGTCGCTTCTTTCCGCTCACGGTTATAGTGTGTTCGCTTCGCTGATGCCTTGTTCTCGCGGACTTTGCCCCCTCGTGACTTTTTTTATGCTCGATCCCCAGCGGAAAGACTGCCAAGAGAGGAGCGCCTACTAAGCTACTTGTCATGACTTGTAATTGTGGTCCCAGATTATTTTCACTCCACAATCGGAGATTTTTTGGACCTTCATGTGGCGAAACATCATCGTTTGACTAGAATTAAGCGGCGTTCGTTTATTTCCCTTGTCAAAAGTTTAAAGTTTTCACTGTTTGTTTGGTCTCTTCATGCAAAATGAGTCCGTTACCAAAAACCATTCAAAACTTAGGAAGTTTGCAAATAATGTATTGCAAACTGCCCTTTCAGTTGTTAGGTCTGCTAAGGGTCCCGCATAGTTGACAGAAGTATTTGGACCCACTGAAAATGCCAAACACAACCAATTTGTGGTCTTAGGTACTGAATAAACGAACCCTGGTCAGCCGGACCCGGTTTCCGGGACGAACGAGCTTGCTTTGGCGCTAAGCAAATATCTGTACTCTGGCTGGCTCTAATAATCTAGCGGGACTGGCCCAGTGAACGTGGTTACATCGAAAATCTCACCCCGGTTGTACTGCGGGGATCGCAGTCATCCGGGATGGCCTGGTGTCATTAATCGCGAAGTTGATTTTTGATGTGTTTAACAGACCTACCGGGATTTTCGGCAGAGCGGGCCGGTCCCGGACAAGCGGGACCGTGGCCGTCCTCATTCGGTCAGCCCTTCAGTTATGTGGGACTGCTCATTAACACTGACTGCTGGGAGCAAAAGCAATCTGAAGTTAAAAAAATAAGTTATCTGCCTCATTAAAGAGTGTCGCAGACCACGCCAACCGCTACAGATTATATGAAAACAAGGCTTTAAGCCCACGCGCAACGCGCGACAAAACTCTCACAGCATTAATAGAAGAGACATCAAATCATTTCGGACGCGTAGTTTACCGACTCCGTAGTTTACCGTTGCTATGATTGAAGAATGTAAACAAGGACAACCAAACGAGCCGTACGTGTGGGGAGGATTTCGGCGGCTTTGTCACGCACGGGGGTAGGGTGAGAAGGTGTTTGTCAAGTTTTTATTTCAGCAATCTTCAATCTAAAGAACTGCTCTTAGCAATGCTTGGAAACATTATTGACATTATTTAAACGGCTTTGCTCTAGAAGACGAATGACTCTGTTATACCTGAAAAAGCGGTAAGTGAAATGTATATACCGATCTGCAATTTAATAGGTGTATGAGTGAACCCATAAAGTTAAGAATTCGAGATTTACAGTAGCTAACAATGAGTTAAAGTCAGTCGACTAGCTTGATTACCACTGATCTGAATGTTGCTTGCACCTCTGATTAAAAGTGAGATAGGAATGAAACTTTGCATGGCAAGTAAACTGCGCACATATCGCGCTAAAAGCACAATCAACACAATCGGCAACGTCAAGTCAACATTTTATGCACTCGAAATAAAAGTTTGCGTTTTAAAGGCGGTTATATTGATTTCCCACACATTTGATTATTCAGTAAGTGGCCAGCTCTTTGTTCTTTTTCTTGTTTTATTTTTAAGCTACTCTTTCCACATACCAAATACTTGTTGTAGTTATATTTATTTTGTCAGCGCTTGTTAATGTTGTGCAGTCGAGGCTAGCAACAATCTATTTCGATAACTCATTATTACACACCTGATTACAAAATCTCTGAGTGTGTTACTTACAATGATGGATCGGTTGGCTACGCATTCCTATAAAGACACTTTCAAGCATAACAATAAGAAAATAGAGAAATAAAACTAGAGCTAAATCTTGTTCAATAGTAACAATTACTGACACTTTTGAACAATACGCTATTTTATTATATGGGCTGAATGATTTCGCGTGCTGTGATTGGTCAATTCCAGGTCCGTAAGTAGCCGTACGAACCGCTAGCTCTTTTGAAAACCAGAATAATCAACAAAGCCATATAATAAACATCTTGTTAGCCTCATTTGCTCAGTCCTTACAGCAAGTTATGGATTCCTCGTTTTTCCCTTCCTGTTTTCATGGCCCTCGCGCTTCGCGCTTGGGCCATAAAAGGAAGGAAAAAACTCGGTCTATAACTTGCCGTATGGACTGAGCAAACGACGCTAATAAGAGGTATGTATGTTTGGTTACGGATGGTCAGTTTTAGAGTTAAGGTTTTGGTTATTTGTATTATGTTTTTATTCTGCTTTGATCTTTCGTTCTCACATGGAAAGGTTGCCCTTACTTTCGAGCCAAGGGCTCAAGTGAACGATGGTAACGGAAGATGGAAAAATAAAAAGTTGAAATGTAAGGCCTGGTTTAGACATTGTTCTTTCACGGCATTGAACTCAAATATTTCGATTTGGTGCGGTTAAAGCACGTTGAAAGCTCGTTGGAACATTGGAACATCGCTTAAGCATTGTGCCAGAACTTACGGAACACTGCGCGATAAACCTAAGCGTGCGGAACAGTTAAAGCGCTGTTCAATTTAGACAGCAATTTAGACGCGGCGATCAGAAGGGGGAGGGGGGGGGGGAGGGAAACCGTGGTACGGGATTCGATGACATGCGCAATTTCAGGCCCACATCCGCCGATCAACATTTTTTTAAAGGTTAAATTCAAATCCGCAAATGGTTAGGCAGAAAATGATCTTACAAAAGACCTTTTTAATAAGATTGTTCACATGTTTGTATTATGTAAGAGTGTTGTTTGACTATGAACTCGTATAATTAGTACATGAGAATGTTCAAATTTGTGGTTTACGCAATAAAGACAATGGAATAGATTATGTTCAGGCAGAAAAGTCATGGATGGTTCGGTTACCGCCTAGAATTATGCTTTGGTTCCGTAATCCGCACTCCATTTAAGCTAAAATCCGAATCCGTCAGATTTATAGGGTCCGCAGATCCGCTGATGTTTTTGTTGAAATCCACGATCCAAAGGGAATTTCTCGCCAAATGCGCCAATCCACAGGCACATTTAACCCCCCCCCCGAGATAATCTTTTCTGATGCGGAATAATGTATGACTGTTCATATTTTGTATATATACAACATTGCAACAACACATACTTGGTGGGTTACGACATATTGTTTGTCGCCGTGCAATGGCTGCTCTGAAATACAGTAAAAACCCGCGAGTAAGAACCTGTATTTTTGCAAGTTAGGCTAAACAGGTTCTAACATAAATGGTACATAACAAAAATCTAGGGTCATCAGGTTGTTAATAGGTTCTTAATTTATGGTAAGTTTTACAATAGCACTGATAGTCAATTTTCGGTAGTTTTCAGACTTCTCCAATGCACATGTTCAATATAAGTGGTTACTATTAACACTGTATGATTGTGATAACTAAAATAGTGCTCATTTGTAGGTGTCTCTATGTCAGCCAATTGTTTTCTACAAAAAATAGTTATAATTAAAAAATTAAGAACCTGATTTTAAATTTAAGGCTTAATAGGTTCTTACATAGAGTGGGTATAACTGAAGAAGTTTAGCCTAACAGGTTCTTAAAACTTAGGTTCTTACTCGCGGGTTTTTACTGTATTCCTTGAACCTACGAAAACAAAAAGTAGCAATGCCCTAGGCCCTTTTCAAATGCCGTGCTACGGTCATGCCGAGCTAGCTCGACTGTAGCACAACTTCGGCTCGACTTGATCTTAGACGCCGCGCCCCATCGTCATTTTTAAATTTTGGAAAAAGCGCACATGCATCGGTCTTGGACCCCTTCCCCCCACCCCCCCTCCCATCGTACGTTTTGTACGCTCGTGATAGTGATGAAAACATTGGACGACCCCTAAGCTTGTAGCTTGTAGCAGGTTAAGAACAGACAATTTAAAGTTGAGTGTAATTTTTTTTTTAAAATTCATAACTTAAAAACAGGCATGCATGTATGCATGGTATAGCTACAGTCAACTGCATGCTTTATTCAGTTGTGATAATGGTTTAATAAGAGTGGTATAGTTCATATTAGGTTTGGTTCATTTATAGTCCCCAGCCGAAAAGGACAGTTCCGCCTGTAGAGCTGTTTTAGAAGTTTGTTAAAGTTAGTCGTGGATTTGTTTCTGACTTCTAAATCGTATTACCGGGCAACGATAAAACTTTGACTCAAGTAAAGCAATCAAGCGCTTGTCCTTGCAAACTTTCTCATCATTTTCTAACGTTTTAACAGTTACTGACCAAATTGTCAATTGATTTGACTGACCTGAAGTTGTGCAGATCGCATTTAAACGGGTAGAACCTTTTTGTACCCTGCATTTTGTATGAATTTGTACATAGAGCTTACGTTAATTTAGTAATTTGGATGCCCAATAAAAACCTTTCTCTATACTGTTTTTTTTAAAAGTTAAATAGCACTGCATCTATTCATGAACGGACAATCAAACTACAAGAGGAAAGCTATCAAAAGTTCAATAAAAACCACCTCGATTTCTAGTCGTATAGCCGGAGCAACTCGTTTAAAAAGCAATCATATATTTTGTTTAAACAGGCTTTAAGTTTCAGCAGTTGTCAAGCCGGTTGTTTTTTTGTCAGAGTATACTCTCCGGCGGAGTCAGGAAACTGCTCTATAAAAGTTGCTCTTTGATAAAAACTAGCCTTTTAACCCAGTCTTTCTTCGTTTTCTAAATAATTTGTGGCCAAGCACGAAAATCGACTTGCATTCAAGTACGTTTGGAAAACATTTCAAGAAACTTTAGTCAACTCTTGTCAGGGTTAATTTGTCTTTCATGCCTCATATTTAAGTGCAAGAGGGAACCGCCAAGCAGTTGCCTTCTTTTATATAAAGAGATGTAGCAACTGTGTAAACAGCTATTCTTTGTTTTAAATAATGAATTGTTGGCTTGCATTGACGTCACCGGGGAAATAGAACGTTGAAAGGCAAACTGCAAAACTTTCTCGCCAAAACATTTTAACTTCTGCAAATTTGTCAACGGTTTTTTATGCCAGCGGGATACGCCCGAGCCGTCTCTATAACTTCGAATTATTCAATTCATTGCTTTGAATTTTACAACAAGCCTTTAAAAGTCTAAAACAAA
Organism: Umimayanthus nakama; assembly: GCA_027574985.1. Classification (NCBI taxonomy): domain Eukaryota; kingdom Metazoa; phylum Cnidaria; class Anthozoa; order Zoantharia; family Parazoanthidae; genus Umimayanthus; species Umimayanthus nakama. Next base: position 11,186 of record JAOBRG010139437.1, on the reverse strand, counting down.
CATGCTGTTTTAATTCTAGTTTTTCGTGACGTCACATGCAAAGTTTCATTAGAACTGCGTGCCTAATGAGTAAGTTATTGTTTAATAAGAAAATTGTTTTTAGAATAGCTTTCAAAGTTGTAAACCTCGGGTTTTTCAGCTACTCAAAGTGCCCAGCGCGGACAAGTCTGAAACAAAAAATTCAAGTAAGTTATACTTAAAAATTGCTGAAAGTAATGGTTCTACATCAGAAACCTTATAAGAAGTGCCTTGAGGTGTAAAACTTTAAGTATATCAACGGTTAATAGTTGAGATAATGAAAATCTTGCACTATAGATTTCCTTTGCCACGTAGCAACTCGTGATAATTTAGCTGGAAATAGGTCCACCAATTTAGTTTAATCCATTTGGTGAAAATGTCAAATTTTGTTACCAATCCCGAAGCTGCATGTTCGCTTCTTCTACTTCGCAAATGGGTTATAGTTACGTTGAGGGAAATTAAGCTCAAAGTTAACGAACAGATCGGCAGAATTAGTTTTAACAATGTGTGTTGTAACTAGAAAAACTCTTAAAAAATTTCTTGCTTCGGTTGTTCACCAACATGATAGCACTATCTGAAAGCTTAGCACAGATATATCCACACAGCATTGTCAGGCCAAGACCAAGTGTACTTATACGACCCATGACACGCTTTTTTATCAGAACAATTTCATAAGACCAACGAGGCTCAGTTTTTAAATTGAGGCTCGGTTTTAGGTACAAACGTAACTGCAAGTTCTCATTGAAAAACACAGCGAATCACGTAACAACATGTGGCGTTTCATTGCAGGTCTTTTGCAGTCAGACACACTGAGTAAGCAGAAAATAAAATAAAAACTGTGCCGATGTGTTTTACGACAACAGTTAACCTACGCTGTAGGAATAAATTATATTTTTACAACAAATACTATAGTGTTTACGCTGATAATTGTCATGATGAAAACAAGAATAATTTAAGAACTGTTGTAAATTGAGGCTCAACTGAATTGTGCAAAAACATAAGAACAACAAGTCTCGTCCGAAATTTAAAGGTTCTTACAAAAAAGCGTGTACTGGGGCCACTATTTAGGACTTACCCGCTATATAGCATCACTTCTTACTATCCTCCTGGTCTGGTCTCTGTTCAGAGCTCAGTCAGATCAAATTCAGTAGGTGGATTTTCAACAAATTAATTCAGAAAATGATCTGTTTTAGTTAAGCTGTAAAACCATTTTAATGCTTAGTCATATTGCAAAAACTATGATTAGCGACATTAACCATTGTATATTTCAATGTAAATCAACATGCGTTTCACTATTGATAAATTTAGGACAATAAACAAAAATTTTACAAAATATTTAAAAGCAAGAAAAATGGATTCACGTCATTCTCTGGAAAAAGCAAACTGAACACAGAAAACTACGCCAAAACCAAAAGTTTTTAAAAAAGGGACATACTTGATGCTAGTCAATATTAAGAACCTTCAATCTGTTTTTAAACCTTTCAAATGACTTTGTTTTTGGCCGAATTTAGGTCATTCAAACCTTGCGTCCGTAAACGCAAAGCTACTGTTAGTGGGAAAAGTCTGCAGTCGGCCGGCTCCCATGGACAAGGTATGACCTAAGTTCAAGTCATTCTAGAAAACGCATCATTTGCGTCATCTTACAGTTTACGGGTGATGGGGTTGCAGTTCTCTAACTTAACCCAATTGCAAGCTTTCCTTAATTTTCCAATTTCTCTGCCACGCGGCACATTTAATGCTAAAACACAAACAATACAACTTCAGTTATAATTTTTCAATTGTAATATGCCTTATTGACATGACTATTTAGTATTGTCAAATACAATAAGCATTTTTATTAGCCACGTTTTCCAAGGTCCGGCCGTTAACTCTAGAACTACTAAACGTGATTTAATCGAGATTTAGGACACGAATAAAAAATCTTAAAAATAATTGTGTTATTTTTCGATGTTTGACGTTAAATGCGTCATAAGTCTCATAATGACATCATAAACATCACAACTCATTGCAGATATGAAGCAGAAACGTTTGCATACTTTTCTGACTTAGAAAAAAGACACTGAAAAACGTTATAAATCGATACAAGAGCTTCCCTTTATAACATATGACAGTATTTTGCAAGACCTCAGATTTGCCAAGTGATGGTTCGACTTTCAAACTTTAAACTAGCTCAAAAGCTGCAAAACCAATTTCAAACTAGAAAACTCCACTAATGTCCTTCGCAGAACTTATTCTTGGTTTGCACTCAATCTCCAGGGATTCAAATGACAAAGGGTACGGCGGCCATGTTGGTGGACACAACAAAAGATTCTAATTACAGCTCTATTGTTATTGTACACCAACATGGCGGCTGTGACGTCACGTGCAAACCAAGAATAGATGTCAGTAGATTTTTTTATCATTATTCATTGTATGTCAATAACACCTTCGACGGTTGAAACATCCCTTCCCCCCCCCCCCCCCTTCTCCCCCATCCTTCCGAGCATAAGAAGTCAAAACATGGTAGAAGTATCAGTATACACATTCTGAATGACAATAAACAATAACACTTTAAAAATGTGAACAATGGTTGTAAACACTGCGCTTGACAGGAATTGCGGCAACGGTTTAAAACAATAAAGCTGCTTTTCGGTTTTACCCAATCTGTTATTTTATACAAAAAAGCTAACGCCTTTTCAAATCTCTCGTTGAAAAACAATTTTATATTCCAACTATGATTTTAAAGCTGATCAATATTCTTTTTCTTTCTCTTCTAGTTTCGTGGCTTTTTAGCGGTGTTAATACTAGGAGCCGGAAGCACTCTCTTCATAAATGAGATGGTGAACCACTTGTTCTCTCGGCCAATACAGTTATCCATTGCTGGTTGTAAGTTTTTTTTTCTGATAGACACACAGCCACTTTAAGTTAAGTTTTCTTTATTTCCTTTGTCAAAACAGAAAGTTTTAAAAATAAACAGCTAATTGACAGATGTGACAGGGGAAGATACGAGACTTGCGTGTCAGTCGATATTTTTCAGACGCTTCCCCTGAACCTTCACAGTTATTTGACTGAAGTAAGATACTCCTCTGTACAAATTATCAGACATACCGTGTTGATTCGATTAAGTGCCATCCCCAAATAAACGCCTCACTTTAATAGCTTAATAGCAAAAATATATAGGGACCTTAAGCAGCTAGGACGGGAACGTCAACGAAAACGGCTGCTGAATTTTTAACTTTACGTTTTATGTTTTCTTGTTTGTTTAACTCATGCTTTTCTTCTTTGTTTTGCCTGATGGCGTGTGAATATGAAGAAACTAGAAGCCTTGTTTATAAAACTGCCTGAAGATTGAAATGGTTCGTACTCTAACGATCACGTTCTCTACAAAACTCCAAAATTGTGGTTTTCACGTTCTGTTTGTAACGACGACGGCGGAAAAGTGGCCAGGTGGTTTGCATTCCCACGTGCAGCGATTGTATTATGTGAGTAAGTTTTAAAATTGTTTTGTCACGTTCTCGTTTACATCCCCGTCCTCGTTGCTCAAGCTCTCTAATATCGATAAACACTGCACCCTGATGCGACCTTTGTTTAGTTTACATACGAGTTCTCTCAAAGCGAGTGCAACCTCGAAAACAACCCAATTTTCGCATGCAAAATAGTTTATTTTTCTTGATTACACTTGAACAAGACATACTAAGCGAAACTTACCCCCTCCCAACCTGTCTCTTTAATGTCAATCCCCCCTCTCCCCCCCAACCAAGGGGCCCCTTTGGCACTCATTCGTACAGCTAAGGATAAAATAGAGTTAAAACATTCAGCAACAAATTCTTAAACCAGTAGATGCAGAATTGTCACCAGACGACACAACAACTAGGCCCACCTGGCTCACAGACGCGCTCCTGAGGAACAACCCTCTGGGAAGGTTTCCCTCTGTTGGCGTGTGTCGGTATCTGGGGATTCGGAAACAACCAGCAGAGAGCGAGGAGAGCAATCCAGCAAATGTGACGTGCCAAGCTCACAGGTCAGTTGTACTTGCTTTTAACTCCCTATCTTAGCTATTATATTTAACTATTACGAGAAACTGCATTTCATTAGAGAAAGCTTGATCTGTTTGGAAACCATAATACGTAATAATTTTTTTCTAACATAATTACAATAGGAAACGACAATATTAACAACAATGGTAGTGACAATTACAGTGACTATGATAAAGACATTGACGGTGGTGTTGACAATGACAGTGATAATGACAATGACGATGATTATAACAATGACGATGATAAGAACAATGACAATGATATTGACGGTGACGATGGCGATGACAGTGACGATGATAACGACAGTGACGATGGTGTTGATCATGATGATAAATGTGACGGCACTGATGACGACAATGACAATGAAAAACGATGGTGATGACGACGAGAATGCACGCACATGAATAAATTAAAACGGGAGATTCAACGTAATATCTGCTCTTTTTTGAAACTTTTTAGCCCCACGAACGTTTCTTGTGAAACTGCTAACAGCTACTATGGCAAACCTGGCTACACAGAAACTCGCCAGTGTGATGAGAAACGATATCCGGACATCTGTCATTTCCGCAAAAACTACAACCTAACATCATACAAGCTGGAATGTGACATTGATATCTGTAATGGCAGCACTCTTACTATCGGCCCCATCAACCCAAAGCAAGGAATTGTTACGCATTGGGAATCAGTTAAACCGTTTTCTATCAAGAAACTCCTCTCAAATGTAAATAAAAGCACAGCATCTGGATTTGACTTCTTTTTCCTTAAATGCGGGAGTATTTTTCAAGTACTGGTGTTTCCCCCAGTAATAAAAGCAAAGAAAATTATTGATGATAAACACCGAAAAATCAACATCAACATAATTTTATTGGACTCCATATCACGGCCTCATTTTTATCGAGTGTTACCAAAGACTGCAGATGCGTTGAGACAAATTGTTTATAACGATTCTATTCCTGCCACGGCTCTGGACTTTGAGTTGTTTCAATCGATTGGACAGAGCACGTTCGACAACATGCGTCCTCTCTTCTCAGGCGTCCTGCAGGGTAAGTCGGACGCAACTTCTCTTCTCTTGTAAAACTAAGTCTCAATTTTTGCGCACATGCTACTTTAGAGTATCGAAGCGACTTGCCTTCTCTTAAGTTTAATCCAAGTTACGAAATAAGCACATGTAAATGTAAAAGACAAACAACTGAAAAAGACTGACAAAAGATTATGAAAGGAACAAGCTGGCACTAGTTTTCCTGTAGTTTTTAGTTTGTATTTTTTAATTTCTTGTGCTTTGCACTGTATTTTACTCTACTGTGACTCCATTCTGCTCTACTGCGTTTGCCGTAATCCACTTTATTTTGCTGTACTGAACTATGCTGCACTGTACTATGCTATTCTGTGCTATACTCCATTAAATGGGTCCGCCATTGTCTGTTTAATGTGGTTTTTCCGGCATTTTGATTGACCAAATATGACGTGTACTCAACTAACACCTCACCATACTGAACGGAAAAACCCCGTCAGGCATTTCTGTGGTCTGACGAAATGATTGGGAACTAGGACGAGTTACTGAACTCAAGATTAAACTGTGTCCAGAAATAGAGAAAAATGCACGACGAAAACCGACAAGGCGTTAAGAAAATTATAATCTGCCCACCGCAGACAAAAATAATGACATTAAAATGTACAAATCTACCTAAATTTATCAGTTTAGCACAGCTCAGAAATGCAGCTAAATACATGTTCTATAAAGCGAACACCGATCATCGGAGATTACAAACTGCACGTTTATTAAACATCGACATCAACTGACCAAAATGAAAGATCCGCCTTCAGTTAAGCCAGTACATTTACTGAACTTTCAAATCGACAATGCTGTTGCACTTTAAGCTTGAGAGATTGTTTTACATTTGTCATGCTAACTTTCGTCTTGAATTCATTCTACAGACAAGTTACATCATATTCCCGCAAATCGAGATTTGCTTGTGCTACTATGCTACTTTATACTATACTAAGAATCAATTGGGCCAAACAAAAGTATTAGTTACTAGTTCCAGTAGTTGTTATTTATGTTAAAAGAAGTTTGATAAAGCGAATACCGTTCAAAGGTGACGCCGAGTTCTCAAGGAACATCAAAACAAGTATGAATCCCTTGGGGGTACCTGTGTTGTTTGGAAAGTACAAGAAGTCCGGTTATCAAACCATGTTCCAAGAGGACATTTGTTGGTTCGATCGTTGGGGCATAATGCTGACGGATATTGAGCGACGTACTAAACCCACAAACAAGAAGGAATTCGAGGCAAGGTACGTTGGAGTTTATCAGCGGCTGTCAAACCGCTCTTGTATGAATGGCTGCAAGTAGCTGCTTCCTGTGTTACTTTCAGGTATTGGTTTTTTAAAACTGTGTGGTGGTTTAAGCTTCAATCGAACGTGTTTGCAAGTCACTGCTATCCAACTTGAGTTGCACTTCCATAACAAGCATCTAAACTTGCTCATAGGGTGTAGCCAAATGGAGCCTAAATACCCTCCTTTTTGTATGAAAGTCCATTTTTATAAGAACGTGAGGCTTTAGAACGACCAAAATTGTAGAACATTCCATGAACTTGCTGGGGCTGAGCAAAGGAAAGGAACTTTTAATTTTGATACCGAAAGTCCATTCAGCGCAAGTCCACATAACACAAGACTATGTAGCACAAGACCGTATAACGCAAATCCAAGCTGCGCAAGATCAATATAACGCAAGTTTATGCCAGTAAATCCATTCAGCACAAGTCAACATAACGCAAGTCCAAATAGCGCAAGTAGGTATAACGCAAATCGAAGTTACGCAAGTCCATATAACGCGAGTTTATGCTAGAAAGTCCATTCAGCGCAAGTCAACATAACGCAAGTCCAAGTAGCGCAAGTACGTATAACGCAAGTTCATACCAGTAAGTTCATTTAGCGCAAGTCCACACAATGCAAACCCAAGTTGCTCAGGTCCAAATAACGCAGGTCCATACCAGTAAGTCCATTCAGCGCAAGTCCATGTAACGTAAATCCAAATTGCGCAAGTTTTTACAACGCAAGCTCATACCCAGTAGGTCTGTTCAGCGTGAGTATCCACATATTACAAACCCCTGTTGCGCAAGTTTCATAACGCAAGTTCATACTACTAAGTTTGTTCAGCGGAAACCCACATATAGCATATCCACATCGCAATAAAACTGAAAATTAATAAGGTAACGAGTTTATTTCGTTTTCAAAACAGAACCTCACGTATTTGCTGCCAAGAAAGTTCTTGCTTATGTTTAGCACTTGTGTTTTCCTCGTCAGGTGGAAAGAATTCAAGAAACAAGTAAGCAAGAAAATGATCGACAAATATGGACTAACACACTTCTCCTGTCTAGTGTGTCAGAAATATGGCTACACAAACCATTACAACGATCCTGAAAAGCTTTGTTTAAACGGGAAGTTCTTTAGCCATTATTTTTTGGATTACACTATGGCGGTGTTTACGGCGTTGGAAAGCGACCGCAACTCTGCGCCTTTGATCTCATATCTCCATTTTAATACTGGTCACTCCTACAGCGGAACGAGAATACGGAACATCGATGAAAAGCTTGCAAGGTTTCTCACTAGAATGGCTTTCGACCCGTACACTCTCACACTGGTCATGTCTGACCATGGACACAAGAGTACACGTTACGGGCAGACGGACGAGGGGCGACGAGAGCTGTTCGATCCAAGTCTTTTTGTGGTTCTACCCTACGATGCCGCTGAGTTACTGGGTAAAGACCGTGTTACGGCGTTGGTAGAAAACCAACATCGGCTCTTTACAACAGCTGACTTACACCGGGCTCTCATGTCATTGGCAGACTCTACCGGCGAAGGCGCACATGATCCAAAGAACGCGGGAATTTTTTCTATTCTGCCTAGTACACGCACATGCGCAGATCTTCCTCTGATGCCGCTGACAAGATGTAAGTGCGAAGGGACTGAACAGTTTGTTGCTGACAACTCCTTGCAACATAAATGGCTTGCAGAATTTGCCCTGGGCCAGTTGAATAACGCTATTCAGGAACAGTATATGAAAGGTGAGGCTTCAGACGGTGCCAAAATTTTCTACAAAACGGTAAAACTAGATCAAACTGAGTTAATAGGTAACTTTTGTTAAATTGTTAAATATGTTAGTGGTGTAAGACCATCGAAATAAAATGTTTCGTTTCCCACCGCCCTCTTTTTGTCGTGGTGGGGTTGGTTGGTCGGACAAAATAAGTGAACGAACAAAAAGGCGAATAGTTCTTTTTCAAGAAAACATTCAGTTTGTTTTAAAGTTTACTTCTGCGGCATACTATGATCTCACGTTTAATCTGTAAGATTTTTATTAAATCGGACGGAAAAATGTGTAATAACACGAATATCAAACATCTAAACAGCCTTTAAAAACGTTGTATCGGCGTTAAATTGAAGACAAGGACATCACATCATTCCAATTGTTGTTAATAAAACAAAATCATGTGCTTGTAAAGAACTTGTTTCTTTGACCAGCGTAACGGGAGTTGCTTTTTTTCGAGAAAAATGGTTTGGCCGGCCGCTGCCGGGAAACGAGACATTTAACTGAAATGGCCTTAAGTGCTGAGTTTACATTGTATCAAAAATTTAATAAGATCCCTTTTAAATATTAAAACAACAAGAAAAAGATCATTCGGTTTTCTGAGGTTTTGGTTCTTTGTTTCGTTTTGCCTCTGTTTTGTTTACAAAAACAAATCATGAAAATGTTTATTTGTTTTTCATATACGTTGTTCGAAGTTCTTGCAGTTGCACGCCCCAGTCTATCCCTCGTAACCAAGTTTTAACTCCTTGCGTTCAGTTATCATACACCGTGTTCATAATGGCGCTCAAACCATATCAAGTCGAGGCTGGACTCGAAAAAGTTTGTTTTCTGAAAGCGAGAAGAGGGGCCTGGGGAAAAGGATTATTTTTATCCATCCCTTTTCCCCAGTCCCCTCATCTCGACTTCACGCGCCAAAAGAAAACCGAAAAACCAAAAATATATCGAAAACAAACCTTTTCGATTTTGATCCAAGCGGAGCCGGCTAGCAGGCTAGAATATTCACCGCCATGCAAAACATGGATGTGAATTTTCTAAAACCACTGTTCACCGAGACTGGAGAAAATAACTGTATTTATTTGCAAGATCCCTCGGAGGTAAACGTTGTCCATTAACCAAAAATAGCGAGCCAATGAGTTTGCTGGAAATACCAACGTCACCGAGTTTGGTAGGCCCACAGATAATAAGAACATTTGATAGAGGAAAGAGTAAATTTAGCCCAAGTGGGATTCTGGTTGTATTTTTTATGTATTGAAATATTCCATTTTAGCAAATCACCTTGCATTGTACATTCTTGCAGGTCAGTCTGGAAAACATAGTCGTGGATATGGCAAGTGTACAAGACTAGCCGGCAGATCGTATGACCACACTTTTGAACGCCATTCAGGTTCCGTTGTTATAACTAACTTCGACCTTCACTTTGCCCCACCGGCTGGTTACAAAGAGGACGAGGTCATTAAAGCAGAAGTACAACACCCTCTCGAACCAGAAAGTGGTGCCACCATGAAAAGGTTCGAGCGGCAGTCTCTGTACTCCAAGTTCAAGTCATGCGCAGACAAATCAGTTGACATCAAGCTTTGCGCATGTGCACAACGAAAAAAGAAAAGCGTCATTCAGTCTATGAAAGACATGAAAGCTTTGATTTCACAACCAGTGTTTGGTGCCAGAACAGAGCTCAAGAATTTACACTCGGGTTGTGTAATTCTCATGACGAGACGTCACCAAACATTAACAGTTGCTTATGAAGTTGCTAACATCTGTAGAGACAACACCTTCAAGGTGATTGTTAGAGGTGATACCTATAACGTGATCCTCTCTAGGAGTGTCCCGATAACCGTTACACTCCGACCAAGAACTATTCAGTTCCTTTTATCAACTATTAGATATGTCATGAACGATAGTTACTTTACCTTTAGTCCGACAGTTGAACTTGTAAGATAACAGTGTTTCTGGAACTACTAATGATATATTTTAAAAGCGGAGACTTCATCTACAATAGGTCATTAATTTAACTTCTATCCCATTTCGCATACTTACGTGCTTCCTTTCTTTCTTCTTTTGACCAAAACATTATGTATTAAACCTAAAATCAGCTAACTGTTTGAACTAACTTCAGGTTACTACAGCAATCTGAGTATCTCATCTTTATTAATTTATGCCTTTATTTATTCATTGTTATTGTACATCTAGTAGTCTATCTAGTACTAAGTAAGAGAGAGTTATTGTATTGTAGTAAAATGTTATAGGTTTGTTGGTTTGTGAAACTATTAAAAACTTAACGTTTTCGACTTTTAAAAATCAGTCTTCTTCAGAGTTTACAAGACTACTGTTATTATGTTGTGTTGGTTAATGTTTGGTGCTCAGGTCAAACTCGCGCTGTGTTCCGGAGAGGGCGGTTTTATTTTACGCCCAGTTCAAGAAGGCAGACTGTCACGGCTCATTTATTGTTTGTAAATTCATATCATAGGGCCATTGATGGTTGTTCATTGTTATCGGTGGTTAGTAAGGGTTAGGGCTGGGCCAGGGTTATTTTCTAACAACTTTGGATTAGTTAGTGTAGTGGTAGTGAATAGTGACTCCTGTTCATGAGGTCCTACGTTCGATACTCGTTATACCCACCTTTCTTTGGCGTTTTTAACTTCTATCTTTTTCTTGAATTTTTTTTAAGTACCAGTCTCAGTTTGAGCAATGTCACAGTTTTAGTAAGCGTCCGCCTACTTTAAGTGGGCGTAAAAATATATCGCTCGGAGAGGTAGTTTTCCCAAATAATGCTAGTCATATTGCAGGGCCTTAAAATTTTCGATCTCAGAACTTTTATGGGGTCGCTTAGACAAAAAATGATTAAGTAATGTCAGTAAATATTGGCGTTTTCAAAAAGGTAAAAAGAGTAAGAAAATAGCATAGATCCATTGTTTAACTAGAGAAAGTTTCGTTTTATCACAGATATAGACAACGAAATTAGGGTTTGGTTTCTTTAAGGAAAAAAAATATTTTCCCGATTTCACATACATTGATCGTGCAAATTTTGTTTTACTTTATCTGCCACTCACCCCCCCCCCCCCCCCCCCCCC
>JAOBRG010139326.1:0-12163 GCA_027574985.1 Umimayanthus nakama | reverse complement strand
TATATATATATATATATTTTCTATTTAAGTTATGTCGGGTCTTCAGGCGTGGCATTTGTTTCTTCTCTTTTGGCGTAATTTCCCTGTTCAATCCACTCAACGGTTCATTATCACTAGTAAAAAATCTGTGTCGCCTTACAGAACGGCTATATTTGGATCACGAGCAATATCACGGAGAGTTTTTCGTGTATTGTCACTTGTCACACATTGGAACTCTGAGATACCCTCGAAAATGGAAAATGAATGCAATTACGGGTGCCCCGCACCGTGGAAAGAGAACTGTTAACACAAATCATGTAAGGTATATGGCAGAGAACAGCTTGAACCCACAAAACAATATTATATAATTATATAATAAACAAAGGCTACCGTTTGTAGGTCACCATGGAGACAAGGGAGCTAGTATTGCTGACGTCGTATTTCCTGGTGCAGCGTACACTGAAAAAACAGCAACTTATGTGAATACTGAAGGAAGGGCACAGCAAACAAGGTGAACAGTCACAGAGAGCGACCGAGTCGATGACTGAACGAATACGTGACTGTGTAGATGTAGTTCAATTTTTATGCGCTGAACATATTGACCATTAATCGCTGTGATAATGTAAAGAACACCTTAAGCACTATTCGTGGATTTTGTGTATGTAAAGTTAAAATATGATTGACGTATTTTTAATATTGTATGTATTTTGCCTATTATTCTCTCTGTAATAGATGATCGGATCCATATTATATGCTTTTTTAACAAAGGTAAATTTTTTGACTGAACAAAAGCACAGAATTTTTAAGAATATGCTGGCTTCATCGCCACTTGAAAACTCTCGAAGTCTTACAAAAGCTTACTTTTTTCATGTGTTGTGTTATCTCCGAGTGTGTGTATACTTATGCAGTTATTTCTTCAACCTCGATGAATGATGACTTTGCAATTTTCACGTCCATGCTTCGTTGCCTATTTAAAAAGCAAAAAAGTAACACCAAATGGAGAAACGGGATAGACTGCATTATTTCAACTGCGAATTTCGATATAAAAGAGACCTCCAATTGCTTTAATCACTCACACTTCAAAACTCACCTAAACGCCCATAATCTATCAAAAGCAATATGAAATCGGGCAAAAATTTCCAAAGATCGTAAAGTTGTCAATATTTATTAACAATTTTATTGCCATGTCAAATAGAGTTGGCATTTAGGAAGGAGAGAAAGGACGGTATTCGATATCATCGGTTTTATGCCCCAAGAGCTTGTTATGTGTACACGTAAAATGACTTCCTTTAATTCCTACCGATGTCAGTAGCATGCAGTTTGCATAGCTAAGATCCAAAATCCGTCAATAATCGTTTGGTTTTGTAGAGATATATGGAGCTGAATGATTAAGCATACACCACCATTGAATTTTAGCATTTTACAGAAGCGGAAAACAGTGTAATTTTTATCTCCAAGGAAAGTCATTTTCAATGCACCGTAGGCACAATTTCTAAACAAGCTGTATGAGCTAATCGCAAAGTGCTGCCATGAAAACGACTTAAGGGTGATTAACCTTAAATCACTGTTATTTAATTTTTATTACTCGGTTGATTACCAGCGAAATGAGCATGAGACAAGTAAGCTGCGAGTTTTCGCCACTTAACCCATTTTTGTTTGTGGTTTCTAAGCATTTTATCCTAATTTTTTCCATGTTATGACTATTTTAAGTTTGTATGTAGATGTAGGTATTATAATAGAGATTAACTTCGTTTGTACACAACAGGCGTGCGGTAACACCCCCTGTGTATGCCCGTGACGACTGGAAAATCATCAGAGCTCTTTCAGAGGTACGACATGATTCTTGTTTTTTGAAGGGAATGATGCTGAGCTCTCAGATAATGGGAGTAACATAAATAGCTATTCTTGTTAGATCTCTTAAAAGTCACGGATCTTGTTTTCTGCACAGATCGCAGGCAAACCCCTTCCTTATGAGAACTTGAATGAAATCAGGCAGCGACTGGCTGAAGTGGCACCCAACCTCACTCGGTATGGAGATGTTGAGCAAGCCAATTTCTTTACCTTAGCACTGGGCTTGATTCAGGTGTGTATTCAGCTTGATGCCTCCGTACAACATACTTTCTTTACGTTTGGAGCGATTCCCTCCCACACGCACTGCAAACACACAGTCGCACACCTCTAGTGCAATCCCTTCAGAAGGCCACTTGCAGTATCGACAAGTTCAAGCAAGGTGCCAATGAATTAAAGCTCAAATAAAATTTCTTGTCCTTACCCTTTGTTACTTCTTTACGCTACTCAAACGACAATATCAAACTTTAAGTGTAAGCGTCAGAGCATGCTATCACCGGTTGAAGCCTATAATCCATTTCTAACCTCTCAATAATAATAATATTATACTCAGTGATTACGTAGATGGTAAAAGAACCGTACTCCCCCCCTCTCCTCACCCTTCAGCATTCGTACAACCTTGCAGAAATGGTGCTCTCTCTGCCTTCTCTTTAATTTTTAGCGGATGAATCATTACTATAAAGGCTAAAGCGTTTTCTTTGTTATTAGGGTGCCAAAAGACCAACGCTTGGCAAGGCTGCGCTCAAACCAAGTATTCTGGAACTGAAAGACTTTTACATGACAGACTCGATAAGTCGTGCTTCACAGACCATGGCCAAGTGTGTTACGTCTGTGCAAACGATGAAGTAAGCCTTGACCAATTTGGATTGATTGCATCAAACAATTCTTGGTGGTTTGATCCAAACTCTGCTAGTTCTGCGGTGTCTGCACATTTGTAGCTATTTTCCAGGATTTCGTGGTCAAATGGAGTGATGTGTTTTCAGGCGCAAGCCTCCGGGACGCTTTTTCCGCACTGTGCTCAGAAGGTGTGGCCTGCTCCTTTTGTGCCTGTGAAACTACTTGTCTCAGACACAAGACCAGTTTCGTACTGTCGTTGTCTTGTGAGTATACAAGCGATTGAGTTTACTTCCCGTACTAACAACTTGTAAGTGAAGTTGAACGGTAATTTAATACAATAATTGCAACCTAAATCGACGGACTTGAGAGCTGATATTATATCGGTATTTGAAAACTTGTTTCAATAAAAGTTAAATGAGTCACTAAGTTTGTCGAGCAAACGAGTACGCATGCTTGTACGTGTGTGTGCGAGTGTGTGCGTGTGTGTGTTACGTGCGGGCCTCGTTTATTAATAATTGCTTTGTTAGAAGTACTCTGATTGGTTTTTCAGCGGTCTTGGTTTCCTGTCACTGTGAATTATTGTTAATGTCCTACGCGCGCAGAACCGAAGTAAAGACTGTCGCTCGCACACTGTTATTGTCACCTTTGGAAATAGGGCCGTAGGTAATAAAAAACTTACTAAAACTAGGTTACCAATGGTAAAATTTAGGGAGTGGTGCGAACTATTATTAAAGGTTAAAGAAACATCAAAGTAAGATATGAATGTGACGTGTACATTCAAGGTGAACGGATCAACACGGTTATATGACAAGATTCAATAACGCAGCAAAGGTAGAAACTACAGTCACAGTAAATCAGTTGTATAGTACAATGTTCTCGCAATAAACACCTTTGTCTCTGCTAATAACTGTGTCTATTATTTGCTGCTGTTTACCATTCAAACTTATAAGACAACAGAAAATTATCAATAAACAGACTGAGTTTTAAGAAAGTGTGTAAAAATGATAAAGGATAGCCACGTGCGAAGCCTTAAGATTAAACTCGACAGCAAAGCCCGTTAGTAAATTTTTACTCGGACCGCAAAGCGCTTTAAGGGTTCGGCTCGCTGTCTGTTCTTAAGGTCATTCCTCTAAAAAAACATCTGCTCAATTGATTTTTTAACCTTTATCCATCACGAGCTATTTCACAAGATTTGGTGGGAGTGTCCTATCTCGTTTGAGAGCTATAACGTACCAACTGATGCCACATAACAGTTGTTTGGTCCTTGTTTCGAAATATTTGATGTATCTGCTTATTTCAAACAAATAAGCCCTGTTTTCAATTGAAATATGTAACAAAGCAATTAAACAAGTAGGTTTGAGTATATTACAAGGTTTCATAGCAATTTCAAGTTCAAACTTGAGCTATCGAGCAGGAAATGACAGAAATGATACAATGGTTACGCGTATAAAAAGCGATGTTTTGTTTTAATAAAAATGATTTCGGTTATATTTCAAATTTTGTTCGATAGATTTTTGTTATTCCAAGTATTTCAGGCTGTTAACCTGTCATTAAAAGGAGCGGAAAAATAAGGGGTCACCACGCTTTTTTAGGCTATTTGCGCACAAGATCGCTAAATGAACCTTATTTGCTCATTTTACGAGGAAAGCCTGGGGCGAGCTTACCAAAGTTGGCTTTCAATCTTTCTGATTAATTTTACCAATTGTCAATTAACTCTTGTATTTGTCTAGGAACAATGAAATCTCAAAAGTTATATTTTTACCTTCATGCGCAGAAGAGCTGCGCACTGCAAAACTGGAATGACCTTAAAAATGTGTGCAGTTTTAGGAGGGGGAACTTGTTCGGGGGTTTTTGTCTAAGGTGATAATCAATTCATCTGCCCACTGGACGGGTCACTTTTGCCTAAAAGTAAATCGCTTAACCACATGTTGCGATGTTACAAACTGATAAAACTTGTCAGACAAACATATTTTATCTGTCATTGAGCTAATTATGTTCACTGGCATTTCGTCTGAAATAACATGCCTTATGCTTGGCTCATACAATTTCGCCTGATGTTGAGGACAACTATGAACGTTATTACTCAACAAAAAATATAGGTGTGTATGTGGTGGAGGAAACTGAGCTTAACAAGCTATCTATCTACTAGTTATTTCACAAGGTTTCGTTCTCTTAGAGACCCGATTTGCAACCGAACGATCCAACTTAATTTTTAAAACATCTGCACTGCTGTACTAAGACGCGTGGGCGAATTTAATACAAGTTTGATAGCATACATCAAACTATAAAAAGAAAAAAGCCAACAAACATCTATGATCAATATCTTCCAACTCCACTCGATCGAACGCGTACGCAGCAAGAAACCTATGGTGCAATTAAAACAGTCCATTATATTTTCACTTTAGTACCCAGGCCCAAAAGCATGCGATTGAGGCTTTGCACGTGATCAGGCCAAAAACGCATGCGATTGGCCTGCGTATTTAAGTATCCAACGAAGAAAACGAAAAAAAAGACGCACTGCCGAATTTTCAAATGGCTCCCTACGGGCCGAGTAATTACTTTAATTAAATAGGCCTTTTTTCATGACGGGAGAGGGACACTGGTTTTCCAAGTTACAGCATAAATGGCCCTTTGTATAAGAGAAGAAGGCAAAATCTAAATGCAGGGCTATTACAACAAAATCATTTTGGGCAGGAGAATGGGAGAAAGTTGATAGAACATGACAAAAACCACGAGAACAAACTTTACAAGAGCACAAACGAGACAACAAAAGTGACAAGGTTCCTTTCGTAATTACATACAATGCAGCACAGCCTAACATTCAGAAAAAACTCCACAATAAACAAACACTTCCTCCATTGGTCAGACAGATGCAAGAAAATTTTTAAAGAAACTCCTGCTGTAGCTTATCGCCGCTCTCCAAATCTTCGTGACCTTTTAGTCCGCGCAAAATTAAAAAGCCTAAACCCACCACCCTTCCTCCTGCCTGGTAGTTTCCGCTGTAATTTAAAACACGGCTTCCTAACGTGTCTACACATAAAAGATGGAAAGAAATCATACACTTTCACAAACACAGGTGAAACACGCGTAATTAAAAAAACACGTAACTTGTAATTCTACAAATTTAATCTATATGATCGAGTATAAAAAATGCAAGAAACAATACATTGGAGAAACTAAACGTACATTTCGCAAAAGATTTACCAAACATGGACAAGCAACAAACAATTCCAGTACCTTTTCACTTCACTACGAGTTTTATCCCTTTAGAAAAACTTCCTACCTCTCAGCACGTGAAGCACACTTTATTCAAAAAGGAAAAACGCTGTCACCACCCAGACTAAACAGACGAAACGAACGATGAAATAACAAAACTTTTTCTAGGTTATATAACATCTATAATATGAACCGGATATTTTAGCTGTTTATATGCCTTATTAGTCATACATTAACCGTTTATTAACTATTGTGTTTATGTAATTATAATTCAAATATCTAGAGCCGTTGTTATTTCACCTCACTCCAGCTTTGGCTTGACAAAGAGTAGCACGGCTACTCGAAACATTGCCATTAAACCTGCCCAAAAATGATGCTGTTGTAATAGCCCTGCATTCAGATTTTGTTTATGTGCGCACCAAGAGTGACGTCTGTTACATGCATCTCTAAACACAGGCAACCCAAGTTTATAATGCGCTTGACCATTATAAGCTTGGGCTGCCCGTGCCTGCATGCCAAGATTTTAAGCCTTCGTTGCAACATTACTGAAAAACATAAGAGGGATTGCAAGTCGGATTTATGCAGTTTTGCCGTAATTTTCTGCCGTCTCACTTTAGAAAACCACGAGACCTGTCACGTGGTTATCCATACTATCTATTAATCTAACTTACTTTTAAACTACAAAAAAATTTTGACACAAACATTTGTGACGAGATTTTAAGGGCTTAGGTAACGCTTGAAACAGCGTTTTAAAGAATCTTGTTCATGGAGCCTAGTTTTGATGCAATGTTAAGGGTCTTGGCAACAAACACCCTTAATAACCCTAACGCTGGAAAAATCAAAGTTCTTCAAAAGCACCACAAGACGATTGCTTTTAACCCTTTTTCCTGCTTCTACTCAAATAGATTACGCTTTTTCGAGAATGGCCTCTAGACTATTGTATAAAGGCAAGTGCAAGACGAGCACCGAGGCATTTCTTGGATTCTTTAATTTTTCCAAACCAACGTGCAGTTGAAATTCAAAATCTGAAAAAACTGGCGATGGCTTCAACAGTGCTAAGTAGAGCAGTGTGGAAGAAAGGCAATTCGGAGAATTTGAGGAAGCTCTATTAAACTATAGAAAGTCAAGAGAAGAAAAATATGATCTATAGGTAACTGTGTTTGTATTTAAAACGTTCAGAGAGACCTATAAAAATTTTGATTACATAAATAACATAAATGAAAAAATTACTCGATTCTGATTGGCTGGAAGCAGTGCAATCAAAGAAAAACACCAGGGCAAAAAGTGTAACACCCGTACGAATTACAAATCAAAGTTTTCGAATCCGATCTTCAGTCCACGGCTGTGAAAGGTTGGAATATTACAAAAGTCTTTATAAACCTCGGATAACATTCGAAAATTTTTCGAGGGTTTCCAAACATTTCCGAACACTTTCGAAGATTTCCGAAAGTTTTCGAGAATTTTCGAGAATTTTCAAAAAGTGTCGGAAGATCCCTTTGAGAACTTTCCGACATTTTCCAATTTTTTCCGAAGACTACCGACAAATTTCGAAGATTTAAAAAAAAAATAATTAAAAAGCTGGAAGGTTGTTTTTAGCACTTTGCGACATTTAACTTATTTTCCGAAGATTTCCGAAGACTTCCGACAATTTTCAATGACTTCAAAAAAATTTCAAAAAATGCTTAAATGTTGTTTTTATCACTTTGCGAAGACTTCCGAAGAATAAATGATCAACCATGGAATTTTTTCATGTATGTTATTAACAACTACAGGGTCTCCACAAAGCGTTTTAGAGTGGTCAAACGCCCTGCTATTTTATGAGATTTTGTTGTTATGCTCGTTTAACTCATTGTTATGTAAATTAATGGCATTGTTATGCAACTTCCCACCCCTCTGACACAAATTTCCGCACCCTTCTGGGGAGAACTCTGAAGTAATTATACGACATTTTCGTTCCATTTGAAATTAATTTGCACTAATGGGTTTTCAAAATGTTCACATTTAGCTCGCCCTGCGGGTTCGTTACATTTTGATACTTTTAGAAAAACTCACTCGTGTAAATACATTCCAAATTGCACTGGAAGTCGTATGATTACCTCTACTAACAGGCGAGTTTTAAAAAAATACGCTTTTGTCGCGCGATTTTTAGGCGGTTTGTCGCACGATTATTATCGCACGTAGTTAAGCAGCTATCGTGCGATGGTGACTCAAAAATTGACAAAATACACGATGGCGCCTATGGTCTACCGTACTGAAAACAGATTTTGTATGCTAATACCATTTGTAGAAAAAGTTTGCTTGCTCTTGCAAGATTTGTTGCTCTTATTGGAAGAGATAAACAAACATGTTTGGAAACATAACGTTTCATAGTAAAACTGTATTAACTAAATCAGTCTACAACGATGTCCACAACGAAATCCACAAGGAAGACCAATGCCCATACAAAACGTCAAAACAGCTTCAACACGAAGCGAAGTATTTAAGTGTGCACATCCTCTTACGCCTGAAAACAAGAAAGAAGACAAAGGCGAATGGCTAGTTAAGACCTAAACAGTCCGTGCCACGCTTCATCAAACGCAAATATTATGTTTCGTGATTGCATGGTCAAGTGCGTGAATCTCCCAAACGCAAACAATCGCTACGTAACCTTGCAAACATCGTGTTGAGTTTAATCAAAAAAGACAGACTGATTTCTATAGTTTTACTTTTAGCAATTTAACTCATTATCAGCTCACTTGAGTAGTCGGATTCACTAAAGTCCCATGCAAACTGACGCTGGGAGATGTTGTCAATTGTTGCGCGGTGCACGCAAACTAACGCAACAACTGCCATCATTGTTGAAGAAACGATATTATCTGGTACAGTAATCCCAAAAATGCGCGTGCGCAGACGTTTTCACGAGGCTAACATGGCTGTGGTTCTATACAAAAGGATGCAGAATCTTGGGCTTAATAATGTTGCGTGTTGTTGGCCAACAAGGTTAAACTACGTCCATTTAAGATTCGAGACTACTAGTCATACGGAACTTTCTCAAGGAGGGCCGAAATCAGTTGGGGAGGAAATCTCCAAGACACCAAAATATGCTTGAAACGCGGGATCTCAAGAGCGCTTATAAGATCATGCGCTGTTCTCTATGACATCATAATTTGCATATTCCTTCCAATTTGAAAGTCATGTTCAATAACTGTTGTATCGTCTCGTCTTCTTAGCACACAAATGGAGCCAAACAGCCAAGACTTGAACGATACACGGTGTAAGACGTGCGGAATTTTCCAACCATGTCCATGCGAAACAGAAAACAAGGAATTCTTCGGGCGACCGAGGCATCACAGTGTCTTCGAAGAATCTCCTCTTGTTTTGCTAAATAGCAAAAGAAAAATAGTATCTGATACAAATATAGGTAAGTTGTCATTCGAATTTTTGAGGTTGTTTTCAAGGAGTGGGTTGGGGTAGTTCTCTGCTTTATGGAAAGGTTTTAAAAAAACATTAATGTTCGCTATTTCTTGTGACAGCCTGATACACAGTTAAGAACATGTTATTATGTGTAAGACTATTTAAATCTAATTCCAAACGGCATAACCAACAAAGTACACCGGCTCATCACTTAACGATTTCCTTAGAAAAAATTTGCCTTTTAATTTGATTCTTTTAAGTTTAACACACAAAAAAACATTTTATGAATGTAATGTTGGTTGTTTCTTCATTTAAGGTATGAAACCGCACTGCAAAGATCAGTTGCGAATTAAAATCACAAAAATGAAAACGGTTTCAGATAAGACCCTTTTCAGACAATGCAATTCCGCAGCTGTCACTTGATTCAGGAGAGATACCAGAGTTGGCTTGAGAAAATTACAGTGACGAAAAATTTCCACCGCTTCCACCAAGAAAAAAAAATTAAAGAAGTCAACGAAACTATCTCTTGACTTGTTTTGAAAATCTAAAGTTTTGAAATTATTCAAGTAGTAGAAATACTTCGGCGAATACGAATTTTGTCAAATAACTCCACCGGGACAGTTAAACAACTGATATTTTCGTCATTCGTTTTTCACATTTAAAAACATTTAATCAGAAAAATTCGTGCTCGACCGTGTATCCCAATTTATTCATTATTATTACAAAATAAAAGCCCCATATACTGATAAACAACTTTGAAATGATGATTTTAACGCGTCTCTACTATCATTTAAAGATTGAACAATTTTGGGCGCTTTAATTCCATCTGATTATAAGCACAACTAGTTTTGAAGAGCAAATTTCCTTCCGACTGATTTATTTTCCGCGAACAGTTTTTTTTTAAATTTAACACCCCATACACACCGATGTTTAAAATTGTCTTAATGATATTTCGTTAAACAGGTTTAAAAATATTTTCAAGCAAAACTTTTGACCCAAAATATATATGGCAAGCAATTACTGATCTTGAAAACAGCCATCCAAGTTGGATTCAATCCTCATTTTCGATAGATTACTATGCATACTAGTTACCAGTTACAAGAACTTGAAATAGTATTGTCGATAGATTTTTATGCACGCTAGTTATTAGTAACAAGAACTTGAAATAGTATTGTATTGTTTTGCATTGTATTGTGTTTTGTTGTGTTGTGTTTTCTCGTATGTTATTTAAGGGGTATGGTGTAATGTAATCGGTAGAAATTAGCCTAATAGGACAAAACAAATTCGAGCCAAAATAAAGATTATGTGATGTGAATGTAAAGTAATATAATGTAATGTAATGTAATGTAGTGTTTATGTAAAGTAGTGTAGCGTAACTTTTTGTGTAGTTTAATGTAATGTAGTGTAGTGTAGTAGTAGTGAAGTTTAGTGTAAAGCGTCGTGTCATGTTACATCATATCTTAATGTATGGTGTTTATTAGATTGTATTTTATTTCCTGTATATTATTGTATTGTTTGGCATGCCGTGGCATGGTATGGTATTGCTTGGTGTGGTATTATATTCTTGGTTTGCATTCAATCTCCAGAGATTTAAACGACAAAGGGTAAGGCGGCTTTGCTGGTGTACAAAACAAAAGATTGTACTTACAACTCTATCGTTGTTGTACACCAACAACGCGGCTATGACGTCACATGCAAAAAAGAATTGTGTTGCATGTACTGAATTTTATTGTAGTGTAGTGTAGTATAGCTTAGTGTATTGTGATTGTTTTTTATTCGGTATTGTATTGTATTGCACTGCACGGTAGTGTGCTATACCACACCATAGTAAAATGTACTGCACTTTTCCATGCTGCTTTGTGTTGTTTGCATTGTGTTGCGTTGCTTTGCATTGCATGGCGTCGTCTTACTAAGTAAGTAAAGAAGATGGTGCCAAACCAGAAGTTCTTTATTGTTATACTAAAAGTAAGTGTAGTGTGTGTTTTAGCTAATTTGAAGGAAAAATTCAAGTACTTTTTTCACCCGGGGCATCTTTTTGTCCAGTTAAAATATATATTGTATTCATACAGCTGTTGACGCGAAGACAAAACATGTAGAAAGAAGAACCAATGTTACTGAGATAGAGCAGCTGCATTTTCAGGCTAAACAACATGGCAAGCTTTCTAGCTCCCCAAGTGCAAGACTCAAGAATGTGACGAACAAGGCCATCCACCGGATGGCAGATTTCTTCTCTGCTAACCCCGATAACAAACTCGCCCTGAAACTTTTTGGCAACAAGGCTGCAGTGTTATTAGAACAAAGACGGCAAGCTCAGCGCGGCAAGGGAGTCATTCATCCTTTCAGCACGTTCCGCTGGTATTGGGATATCTTGCTTATTACTTTTATTTCTATCCACGTCATCCTCCTTCCTGTTAGTATTGCTTTCCTGAGCGATGATCTCTCGCTACATTGGCTGATCCTCAACGGCATCTCGGACTTTATTTTTATTGTTGATATCTTTCTAAATTTTCGCACCGGTTTGGTGGATCCGAACAACCAAGAAGAAGTAATTCTAGAAAAGGATATAATTGTTAGCAATTACCTCAAAGGGTGGTTTGTGGTGGATATGACGTCATCCCTGCCATTTGACTATGCTTACTACATCGTGTCTTCTTCCTCGGCTGAGCAAACGCTGCTCAAGGCGTCGCGGGCGCTCAGAATCCTTAAGCTTGCAAAAATGCTCAGTCTCTTGCGACTTCTCAGGGTTTCTCGCCTTGTGCGGTACATCAAACGTTTTGAAGAGGTAAGCAAACAGTTTATGCAGCTACCGCGTTCTCACCCTATCAATTTAAATCTTGTGCATTCCAAGAGTATCGGAAATTGCCGTAAGCAAAACGACAAATTCAGTTGT
>JAOBRG010139215.1:0-18886 GCA_027574985.1 Umimayanthus nakama | reverse complement strand
GTGGGGGGGCACAAATTACTTTTTTTAAGTAACTGTTTATAACTTTAAAAATGTTGCCTCCCGCTCTCCCCCCCCCGTCCTGAATTTAGCAATTAAATTGCAGACTACCATCAAATGTTGATCGGTTTTCTTGTGACAAACACCTTAACACTTCACACTGAGTCTTATCTTGTCTTGTTTGCCTTAAGATTTAACAAGTTCAGTTCCATGCGCATAACGTGATTATATGTTCTTTTTGCCTCTTTAGGTCATAGCAAAATTGCCATCTGCTGAATCAACCACACCCGTATCTTGGACTACAGTAGGTTAGAAAAAGAAATGTTTCTACAAAACTATAAGAAAACGATTCAAAAGGAACTGTTATCGAGAATCACAACTACTATTATTTTTTGTTACAATATTATGTACTACCTACATCGATATCACCGAAATCATAAGGGGTTGCATTTCAGAGCAGTCCTCACATATTTCGCTACTTTATTTGTAAATTGTCCTTTTGGGATTTATCTTTACACATGAACACCTCGTTTTCCGATTAAGTGTTGGTGTCATAAATTTTGGGCTTTCATTTCTTTTAGGAAAATGTCCGGCTGTCGTTTCTCGACACTGAGCCAGGCAGCTAAAGAGAAAATTAATTTCATATACTTTTAGCGGCCGCTGCCTTCAGTTACCGCAATAGTTTTAAACTGTATAAGGCTCTAATTTAAAGGAAATGTAAAGTACTTATGTTTTGTTGCTTTTTACTCCGCAGCTTTGTCTAACTGTGAATTACAACTAGAAGCCGAAATCAAATGGGAAGTCATGTCCTTTACGCTACCTGACGAACCACAAGAGGGTAGGTAGTGGGGTGCGAATCATCACTTAAATAGATCGCAGATTATAAATGAATGAGTAAGACACAACCTGCTCTGATTGGTTCAGTTTTCTTTTTTATTCTTACACGCGACGTGATTGGTCGGTACTGAGATTTTAGGTATGATCAGCCAATCGCGTGGCGTTTAAACATAAAAGGAAAACTGAACCAATGAGATTTAATTACGTATAACCGTTCCATGCAGCAAAATTCCGAAGAAGCTTTTATGCACTGATTCGCAGACGAATTTATCCAGAGGTTTAGTTCGTTTGCATCGCAGGCTAGAAGACCTGAGTTTTGAAAAAAACAAGTTTTTTTCTGCGTTGCCGAGTAAACTGAATATGGATTTGACCAATAAAGGTTGATATTGTGTATTTTTTTCCTGATGGGTAATGTGTGTAGCTGACGTTTCGATCTTTAGCTCTTCGTCGGAGCAGAGTCTGCCTTGTTTAGCTTTTCAGTTACCCGGAGTAACTTATCCGTTCATTTATGTATTCTTATTTTTGTAACAAATCGGTAATAAAGCGAGTCACCTACTAAAACTTAGTCTCGAACCTGGGAACGAAGTCACCATGCGATGCCCATACACCAGCCACTTGATTCGCTGCAAAAAACAACATTTTTTAGTAAATAGATTTGAAGTTCCTGCTCTTCTTTGAAAAAAAAACTCTGGTGCTAGCTTTTGCCCTGACTAACCATAGATAACCCTAATTAGCCGTGTGAAAAACCCTAAGACAAAACTTTAGGAAAATTTAATAGAGAATTAACAAATTGACTTTATCATTTTAAAACAAAATTGCTAGCACCATCTTAACATCTACTGTATTTCCAAGGAATTGTAACAAGTCTTTTGGTTTGCAAGGATAACAAATTTTTTTCTCTTCCTTTTTTCGCAGATCCCAGTAAACAGTATGAAGCGATCTTTATGGCACCGAAGTCAGAGAAGACTTCTCAGAATCCTCCACTGGTTGTGTTTCCTCATGGCGGCCCACATTCCTATTTTGCGGCAGACTTTATGTTGCATCCTGTTGGTCTGTGCCGACTGGGCTTTGCTGTTCTGTTGGGTCAGTTTGTTGTTATGATAAACCTTAAAAATTTTTCGCTGCCACAATTTCCCCTTTCGCAAACAGTCAATGTCATTTTTGACAGTCGATTAGCTGTTTGTTTTTTTATGACAAAGAGAAAGTCTTAGTCGCGCAAATACAACAAGTTAAGCCAAACTCCTTACGCAGTTCTTGTAAGTCTAGTCCAAACCAAAATTAACCCTTGAAGAAGAAACTAAATAGAAAAACTACAACAAAGATAAAAATAATTACTTTGTTTTGAACCCCTGACCCTGACCCCAGCCAGTGTCTTATTCAAAATTAACTCTTAAAGAAGAATTTAAATTCTAAAAAATCTACAATCAACGAAGATAAAACAACCATGTTTTAAACATGTTTGTGCAAGTCCTAAACATTACTATCGTGAATAACTCGATTTAGTGCCACATCTTATTCTTTTCGTTGTATATTTGTTAGAAATGACAGCTGCTGGAAAAGAGCATCAACTCTTTGCAAAGGCAAATTAACTACGCTGGCGGCGGGGCGTTGGTGCTTAAACCGCTTGACAAAGCGAGAGTAGTGCGTCACAACCTTAAAGCCCCATAAAATTATCGCCGATGCAGTTACGACCAGCTCCCATCTGGCCTTGTAGCTCGGCTGCTTGAGCAACGGTGATCTGTACATTCCGGGGGTCCTTGCGTCCAATGCTACTGCGGGTTCAGTGATTTTTCTCTTTCTTCACGTGGTTCTACTTCCTTTCCAGAGTTATCGTTTTAAAGTTGTCGCTTGTGATGTTTATACAGCTTTATAATTTGTCACATCGTAACCACTATAATATGAATCCAGCAGAGGACGATGGTTACCACAAATATAGTAAACCTTTAACAATGATGGTGATGGGGGTTACGTGTCTTCTCTTTTTTTTTTTACTTGATCTTTCATTCTATTATTCTTTGCTACAGTTAACTACAGAGGTAGTATAGGTTTTGGACAGTCCAGTCTTTTGTCACTGCCTGGAAAGATTGGATCACAGGACGTTCAAGAAGTTCAGGTAACGAACCGGCGCTGACCTACATTTACCCTTAACCCTGGACTTTTCCATAAGTCCTTCGCCCATTCACTATAGCCAGCCAGTTTGATGTAGTTTCCCCTTGCATTCACAAGAAGAGAGCGTTCACTACGAGAACAAAGCAGTCAATCTTACACATATCTAAGATGAAGTTTAAAATGTTTGCAACCTGTTTACAAAGAATAAATGGATTTGATCAACAAAAGTTGATGTGGTATGTTTTTCGTCTGTGGGATATAGTGTTTAGCTCACGTTTCGAGCGTTAGCCCTTCGTCGGAGCAGTCTGCTACGCGCGCACACTTCAAAGTAGTTCAAAGATTACTGGGGGCATAACAGAAAATCAGACCGTCTAGTAACCAATCAAAATGCACGCATTATTTCTACCATAAAATGCTAATTTAACCATTTTTCTCTCTGTAGTTTGCTGCTACCACTGTGCTATCGTCAGGCAAGGTGGACCCGGACAATGTGTTCGTTACTGGCGGATCTCATGGGGGATTTCTTGCTGCCCACCTCACAGGGCAATTTCCGGTATTTAATTCAGTTGTTTTACCTCTTCTAGATAAACGTGTAGTCATCAAAGCCCTCTTTTTTAATGCAATACATTACAATACAACTTCTAATGACACCCCCCCCCCTTTTTTTTCGGGGCTTTTCAGTGCTATGCCATAAGTGAGTAAAGAATCCCAATTGGCCGGAGGCAAACCAGTTGGCTAATTGAAAGCGTGGCCAAGGATTTTAAAACTCAGTTTTCTGTGAAACAAATTCAGCTAGCAATTAGAGTGGTACTCGAATTCAGATTCTCCGGGTTACAAGTCCAACACTCTCACCGCTCGGCTACGCCGCCGCCTCCTTGGAAACTAGAAAATATTCGACTTAAAGGGAGCTTGAGGCAACCTTCAGTAAGTTACGTGTGCGGAACAGTGCCGATACGAAAATGGGATTCTGTTCGAGATAGCTACAAACAACAACAACTTTACTAAGTTCCTGATATCTTACGTTACAATGCGCAAAAAAAAGCATACAATTACATAGATAAGGTACTCATCTAGCTGAATAACCTGAGTTTAGTCTAGATAGCTACCCAATTGAAGAATACAATTTTTTCTCTTTTGGTCAAAATAAGAAAAAAGAAAGCAAACAGGAAACATGCAAGAAAAAGACAAAAGCCAACATAGTATTTATCGTAACTGAAATCTACACAGCTCATAACAACTTGTTACAGACAATGAACACCGGTAGATATAGATAAGTTATTATAAATAAATGGAAATATATAGGAAAAGGCAGTATCTTCAGACGTTTATGACATTCTCGAAGATCGTTATTTTTTTGGTCAATCAATTTTGGAGTTTTATAATTCTCCACCAAATTGTCTTTCAGTTTCCTCTTGAAAGCGGCTTTTTTATATTTTTTTTGAATTGTTAATCGATTGAGCTACACACGTTTGCGCCTGTGTAGCTTAGCTAATGAGTAATGCTGAACTTTCCATAGCAAGTTCTTACTTGCGGGAGACAAAACCACGATTATTGCGTTGTAGCTGTGTGTTTGAGTAACCGTAAAAAATGAATTGAAGATACTAGGTACATTACCATGGTGGTAATCGTTACAAAACTGATAAAGATTGCAATATGAAAATAAATAAGGTCGGATAACTTGAGTGTATTCAGTTTGCTAAAAAAATGGGTTTGTATGTTCACGGTGCAAGAAAAGGCTATTAAGCAAATTACTTTTTTTCTGAAAAACAAATAAGAGGTTAAATGTTGTTTTATATGTGTATCCTCATGGAAAAGTATAGAGGACTTAGAGAGTAGCAAAGATAAGTGAGAATATCATTGGCTACGAAATGTCGATAAGAGATTCGATATACCCTCGTTCAAGATAACCCGTAGTACTTAATTAACTGATAAACAGTGGGAACATAAACGGGATTCTCTTCGGTTAAGCAAGATAGAGATGACCGATAGTAAAGTTATTCATAGGCAGTTGCAAGAAAACAGAATTAAGTTCTGTTCTAGTAAGCGAGAGATTCGAGATGAATGTAAACGAACTCGAGATAATAGAATAGCTAATGGGAATTATACCCTATTCTACAGACTTCTATTCTTGTCTTCGTTTACCAACATCTTGCGTTACTGTTTTACGTTTGTATATATTTACCCAATGCAAGGCAGTTTCCTTGAAAGTCTACATTGACAAACAAGCGAATATAATCTTTTTGCACCAAGTTACAATTTCATTCATTTTCGTGAAATGTTGTTTTATGATAATATCTAACTTCTGGGTGTCCTTCCCTTTTTCGTCAGGATTTCTACAAAGCAAGCGCTATTAGAAACCCAGTGTTCGATATTCCATGTAAGTGGTGATTCAGTAGCTATGCAACCTTAACCGTTTCTTACCAAACGGGACAAATGATGTGTCGCTAAATGGTAGCCATACACTCTTTCTTTCATATTGGATAGCCTGAAGTGTGTGATCAATTCCAGTATTCTCACAAAAAGTAACGTATGTATTGCTTTTGTAAGGAGAACTGAGATATAAATTGAAAAACTGTGGTGCTAAAAGGTTTAAGTACCCACTTTGTCATTACCAAACAAACAACTCACTGTAAGTCGGTTAGTTATAAGGTCGCTTTCCATTTTCTCCTGTCTTCCACCCGTCAGTTCTTAAATGTGCAACGCCAGTGTTCTCAGAACTGGTTCTGTCCAGAATAGTCCTGCTCATGGATCAAAGCCGCTCTGTTCTCCCGCTCCTGAGAATTTATTTTTTACGCCTACTTCAAGGTGGCGGACTGTCACGGCCATTTGTTATTCGTAAATTCATATCCTAGGGTTATTAATGGTGGTTAATGCTTATCTACGGTTAGTGAGAGTTGGATTTAGGGTTACTTTTGTAAGAACTTTGAATAGACATACAAAAAATATGAAGTAATGTCAGCGAAGTGATGGGTTAGTGTAGTGGAAGTGACTCCTGTTTGTGAGGTCCTACGTTCGACACTCGTCATGCCAACCTTTCTTCGGCATTTTTAAATTATATTTCTTTCTTTTTCTTGAGATTTTTCAAAGTACGAGTCTCAGTTTCAGCAATGTCGCAGTTCTAGTAAGCGTCCGCCATCGTGAAGTGGGCGTAGGAAAAATAATGCCCGCTCCGGTCAGCCAGAGCGCCGAAATCCAGAAATCTGTGGCGCCTTGAAACTGTCCATTTAAACTGACCAGAACGAGTTGTTTTTCGGTCAACGTGAACGGGCAAACGGAAGGTGACCTGCGTACCAACTAATCAACCAATCACTGGGTGATATATTGAGAATGTTTGAGCGGATGTATGAGAGTCTTCAAGATTACTCATAGGGTTTGCCCGAACCAGGCGGGAGCCAGTAATAAAAATGGAAACGATACTGAGTTAATTCTAACATTTGACTCCAACACGAGCCAGAAAAGAACAAAGACAAACTTGCATCCCATATTTTTAGCAACTGCTACCCCATTGCCCTATTTTGCAGTACAAAAGATCTGCACCTGAAAAGTGCTTTGTTATCACCCAGCCAAAACCAGACTCGAAGTATGTCCTAAGTATACCCAACAACACCAGGATGAATAAGAACATTCAGAGCTAGGAATTGACCACTTTCCCGTTTCCTTACAGCAATGGCTGCAGTCACCGACATTCCAGACTGGTAACGTTTAGCTTCTTTCTTTCTAGTCAACCATAAATGTTTGCTGGCTCATGTTTTTTTATATAAAGCCCCATGCAAACGGTATGAGCCTAAAACCCCCAGCAACATGCAAAAATAATGCGAAAATACTTGTTGCGTCCATTTGCTTTGGCCTTAAAGCTTATATCTTTATCTGTACCAAATAATAAAACGGAGTGGTGACAATGTCATCTGTGAAAAGTGCTCAATTGGCTGAGCCGGAGTAGTATGTAAAAGTGGATGAGGATAGTCAAAACTTTATTTTCGCTGATGCAAGCTAATAAAAATGCAAATTATTTGGCAGAAATTAAAAAGGGAAAAAGAAAATCCGTGCACCAATTGTGATAGCACTTTGAATGTGCGATTCAATGAATTGACTGGCCATTAATGAAGAAACCTAAAACGAATCAGCATCCTGTACATAGTAAAAATGTTCTAATTCTAGATTTAGATCTATATCTCTATCTGTATCTATTTGGTCTATACCTAAATCTGTATCTGCATGTATGTTTACTGTACAGGTAATAATGGATTATGTAACACTGGTGCACCACACTACTGTTTCAAGAGAGCAGTTTTCAGCCTCCACCTGAGGGAGATGCATTTGATGAGAGATAGCTGAAAAGTGCCCTCTTGAAACAGCTTTGTAGTGCGCAAATGTAATCAAATCATTGTTGTTTTTATAATAATTTCTGCTCCGACTACGAATTAAGCACTGTCTGACTTGAAATAGAGAAACCTTCTACTATACATCTATATTTTTTCCTATATCTATAAGATATC
This sequence comes from Umimayanthus nakama, assembly GCA_027574985.1. Taxonomy (NCBI): domain Eukaryota; kingdom Metazoa; phylum Cnidaria; class Anthozoa; order Zoantharia; family Parazoanthidae; genus Umimayanthus; species Umimayanthus nakama. The sequence continues at coordinate 11,447 of JAOBRG010139215.1, read as the reverse complement.
TGTCGCAAACAAACGCATGTTTTGAGGACTTTTTCATCAACTTCGCATTACGCTGTTCTTTCTCAGGAGTTTTAATTTAAAAAGTTCGCCAATGTCTAATTTTGAAATAAACCCGTCGATCTTGTTTTCTGCCCACCAACTTTGACTTGCTCCAGTCTCTCCATTTCTATTTATTTTCAAAAGGGTCAACTTCAAGTTTTCAAGCTATAGCTAAATCGTATAAACGTCTATCGTAGACGAATACATCCTGTCATATACAGGATCAACAAAGTATCGGAAATGGTCTTAAAGCAAACGTATTATATTTTCATTTGTCGTGGTGACCTGTAGCCTTCAATGCAACCGCTTTATTTCGTTCGCCACGGGTAATAAGACGGCTATGATCACTTCGATTCCCTCCCCTTTATAAGAACGGTCCTGTCGCAAACGGATTATACTGTAACGCAAAAATGTTCTGCATGGTTAACTGCCTGCGTTTGTTTGATTTAAATTGTAACTCTAGAAAAAAACGTCCAGTATACTTTTTAGATAAGGTTTGTTACTGCTTTTAACGCGGTTGATATGTTGTATTTTAGGACATACTTCGAGTCTGGTTTGAATTACGATTGTGGCCAAATCCCGACTGAGGAGACGAATTCGTCTATGTTGGATAAATCACCTGTACGGCATTCGTCCAAGGTATTATTTACAAACATGCTCAGGTAACAAAGTGACCTTTTTTTAAGAAAGGACGTTGTTACATTCATTCTAGTGGTGTTTGTTGGTGGTAGAGTAAAGTAAAACATTCGCTTTGTTTATTTGGTTTTGCTCACGTGCGCTTTCAGCTATTTTGTTCACTTTAAATTTAAGAAGCATCAAATCTGGAGTACTAATTAATTAAATCATTTTAACTTGTAAGTTTATTGTAGTTTAAATAAGTCGTAATGTAGTCTTTGGCTTGTCTTTTTAAATGTATGTTTCTATTAGTAGGATCCCTTTGGTAACATTAATACTTCCTAGTACTGAAACGTTATCGTGTGTAAATTCCCAAATTATTGTTACACTAATTTAAACGGCGTTGTTAATATCGTTATTATTAATGTTGCTATTACCGTCATTGATAACATTGTCATTATTATTGATATTTTTATTGTTACTGTCAATATTTTGTCAGTATTATTAGTGTTACTATTTTTATTGTTATTATCATTGTTACTGCTTATTATTATTATTGTTGTTGTTATCATCATTTTCATCATGTTGGGAGACGGAGACATAGAAGTCTGTTTGTCTTTATGCGTCTTTTCTAATCCTGCAGATCAAAACACCAACCCTATTGCTTCTCGGGGCTCTTGATCGAAGAGTCCCGCCTTCTGGGGGACGGGAGCTCTACAGAATACTAAAATCCCGTGGCGTAAAAACAAAGTTAGTATTTTTTGCAGTTTAAGATCTAAATTTGTATTTTTATTGTTACAAAGCTTTGCAGTTAGCTTCCAATACTGTTTGCTTTTAAATGATATTGGAAAAGGTGACAAGTATGCGAACAATGTTAGGTCGAGGTTTGGATTAGGTTTCCCACAAACAATTGCACACCGCATAGTTGGCGTCACGAACGTGCACGCAAAGTATTATGGGAAAACTAGTCTTTCCCGTCTTCGTTTTAGTCATGGGAACATGAGTAGCCTCGACTATAGGTAATTTACACTTGAACTGAAGTGTAGTTCGAAAGTGGTCTATTTAGGAATGTTTACCTCAAGTCGTTGCTAAAACTATAAAACAATTCTTTAGGCGTTGTAATTGGCGGCAACTGCTGGGCTCTTCCCAGAAAGCATGTAGAAATTAGTATCAGACTCGCGAAAGTTTACACAACAATGTCATTAATTTGCATCACAATGACATAACAATAAAAATGTCATTTAGTAGCAGGGTGCTTTACCACCACAGGAGGGCGTTTTACCACTCTAGGACGCTTCGGGGAGAACCCTACTTGGAATTGGAAACTGGTTTACTGGTTCGAAACATTACATTGTGTTATTCTTTTCAGACTCCTGATGTATCCTGATGATTGCCACCCGCTGAGTAAAGTGGATGCGGACAGTGATGTGTTCATCAACACTGTCAGATGGTTCCATGAGCACCGTCAACAGCGAAAGACAATCTAGATCATTTCTGGCTATCGAATTATTTCTTTCTTTATTAAAAAGTAAACAACTGTGTTTTAACATGCTTGTTTTTCTTTACTTAACAAGGATTACAACGTGAAAACTATTTATAGTTAGTAAAAACAGAACAAAAGGAATATAGAACATACTCTGGGAGTAAAGGTGTCTCCGATATCGCCCTGAAGAACGAGTAAAAAAATTTCCCATAATTCGTCTATTGTGGCGATACGAGTGATCTTTGTCCTCGGTGTGTGTGAAAACTACTTAACGCGAAAAACAAACGCCAAGTACGTCACTCATTAACATATCTGGAATATCTGTAACAGAGGTTTCGGGTTAAGAACAACTTGAAGCGCTGGCGATCCATTCTTGAGTGGTTTTTTTAGAATTATCAATGAAAATATCAATAAAAGTAAAATCAAAGTGTCTTTTTGTCTAAAGGCACTAGTCTGTCTAACCACTTTATTCAAGGGAAATATTGCTGTGATTGTTCCAATAGCGCTGCGCGGACGTTCTAAAAATAGAACTGGTTACCAAGAGACCATCCACGTGGGTCGGGCAAATGAAGCGAGATCGGTTGTGCGTTGCAACGCAATCGAAAAGCGAGAATATTTAATCTCGGTACTTTTAGCTGTTTTTAAGATTAACCAAACATTGCTGCTGGGGGGGGGGGGGGTGAACAATTGGTTTAGTTTTAGTTGCACCTCCGATTTGGTGTGATATGAGCTCCACACACGTTTTGTCAATTTTGAAATTGAAAACTGAAAAGTTTCACTAATCTTCCAAGACTATTGAGGGAGAAATTCGCCGTATGTTTGTTCTTCTGATAAAGCATTAGTGTTTTAACTATGAAATCCCATATACCTCGAAAAGAATCGCATTATAATAAATGTAACAAAATATTGCACGAAATAATGACAGCAGCATGTCTCTAAACTAATGTAGCCAGTCCATTAGAGCTTCAACATTTAAAGCAAAATTAATTAACTTTAATTTAATTAACGAGGGACCTCCTCGTAAAAGCCGTGTGGTTTCTGACGTCTCCCCGCCACTCCCCTATTTTGTTTTGTTTTGTTTTCCTTTTTTTCCTCATTGCACAGCTGTATGTCGGGCCGAATGGATTTAACAACAATAAAATGATAATAAAATATAAAACAACAACAAATAATGCACTTCAGCCTCACTCTTTGCCTTGGTAAATATTGCCGCCACTGCCTCTGCAAAATTGTTCTGTTTTAATATTCCCTGGGAACCGCATTATGAACGACTTGTGAAAGGCTTTTGATTGCCTACAAGACGATGGTTTCGTTCGTCTTATAATAAATCATTCCCTCAGTTTCGGAGACCCAGACTACACAAAAAATCGAGAGTACATGGTTTATTCCGTACAAGACGATTACAAGATCAATTTGAATGTTATTCATCGGAATGGCTGTGGGACAGATATTACAATGGACGAACGCCAGTCATATGCTATCTGACGAGTGACACTTGCTCGCTTAGAAAAGTGTTTAGTACGTTCTAATAACAGGGACCGGGGTTGGTTTAGTGGGACTATGGCCCTGTCACTTTTTTGACTACTACAAAAAGTTACTGAGAAACAGAAACTTTTTTAGCCCTCGACTTTGAGTCACTTGCCGACTAAACCGCTTGCGAAGAAGGTCTGCGGTACCTGGAAAACTTTTTTCTCTCTTAAACTTTTTCCCCATTTCAAAACATAACTAAAATACAACATGTAGCCCGCCTAAGGTATCCCAGAATACTTGATTTTTTTTAATGAGGCCAAATATTTATATCCTACTGAAACAAAAAAATAACTACTCTTTTTTTTGTCAGCGCGTCTGCACCTTAGTAGCAGCCTTTTACAACGTTACAATTGAAATATGTTTTTTTTTAAAATTCAAGTGACTTCGGTTAGCACTTCTTTGTTTTGAAATGATCGCTATAATTTCGGCTTACAAATGGTTGCAAGTTTTATTATAACTTGGTTAATAATGACCTGTATACGTTTTTAAATTAACAGTATAACTTTTGTTCAGCGCTTCGCTTAGAAATGCTCGAAACAGAAAAGACTACAACCTGCCCACATTTATTTCATAACTTACTTTGTTTGTTTTTATGGCAATAAAGAAACATTGCCCATGTTTGCTAAAGAGTTTTGGATTTTTGTAGCTTTAAAAAAACTGAAAGTTATAATTTGGTCTGTTAGACCAAATTAAATTGAACAAATTAGAACTTTAGGTCAGAAAACACACGCACATAGTAAACACAATCACAACATCGAAAACGAAACAAAACAACAAATACCAGTGATTACTCTTAAAACATCAAGTAAGGCACGTAAACAAAAGGAAAAGAATATGAAGAAAGGAAAATGCACTATTTTATTTGCATGAAGAAGGAACAAGAAATAGACAAACAAAGACTGATTTTTTCCTTAGTTATGAGGCTCTCAAGGATTTTATCACATTAGAAAATCACATTTAATAATATATAAGGTGTTGAAACATTAATCATAATTGTTATCAATAAATTATGAGTTGGGTAGAGCTGTCGACTCTTACACTATAAACAACATATCTCTGCAGAAAACATCTTACCTCAGTGTTCAAGAGACTATGTTATTAGTTGCATCCTTAACCGTTCTTCTGCTAGCTTTTTCTGATGCCGCTATTCAGATAAAGGGGATGAACCTTGGAAGACATCCATTACTGGGAGTAAGTTACGGCAACTTCGTGTTTCACCCCAAATCGTATCTTGACGTGCAAAGCAAGGTTCGTGGAAACTCGTAATACCCCTATTTTATAAACAAAGAAACATGGCTGGGCAAGGACAAATGTTGGCAAGGGTAAAATTTCATTCCTTCAAGGCAATTAGAAATTTGGCTGATTTAACTGCGATTACCTTTCCGATGCTTTTCGGGTTTCAGGACAACGTCCGGATATTGTCCGGCACAAAAAAATGCCAAGGCAAGGTAGTTTAATCTACCTTTGCCTATATTCACCCTTACGCAGCTGGTTTTTTTCCGGTAATGTAATTAGGGTTTTAGTGTCGTTTTCTTTTTGCGTTTTTAGAAACGCCAGTTTTAATGCGGTTTTCAATTGTTACATCCTTCTTTTTCTGTATAAGAAAACTAAGGTCCGTGTTAAACGTCAACCTTAGCATACGCCAATCTAAAATTAAATTCGAGTCCTCTGAAGCTAATAATATGTTAAGTTCAACTTTTCAATCAAACGTCGAACTTTATTCAGTCGACCAAAATTTAGTTGCTTTTATGCCGTTCCAAACGAATATCAAGTTATTTAGTAGATCGTACGACTCCGTCGGTCGAAGTTCAATCAGTCAAGTTTTAGTTGGACGCATGCTGGTTTTTAAGAACAAGAGTAAGAACAATCGGACACTCTGGCTCTATCTTTGAGCCATAAAGCCTTATTTTACAAATTTTATGAATGAAAACAAGAGCAATTTTTTAAAGTAATTTCATTCCATAAAACAATGCCGATTTCAAGGAAATAGCTCATCGGTTCTTACACGAAACGTAATTCTGTGCTGACTTTGTTTTATCAGTTTGCCACTGTAGTTTGAAAAAGCAGTTGTATTTTGTCTTTTTGTCATATGATATACTAAGATTATATCGGTAGATCATAGTTTAAAAGGGTACCGAAATCATTGATTGGGTAACCAAAGTTTTGATATTCGTGCGTTGTGCTTTTCATGGATACGTATGTCAAGGTTTTGACTGTGAGATTAAAACTTATCTAATTTAGAATCTGAGGCTGATTGTTGTAGCACAATAGCAAAACCTGCTGACAAGGTAAATATTTTATGACCGTCGCTTCTCTGTTAGCTAGTGAATACAGCCGAGTTGTAAATGAAGGTGTAGTAGAAACCTTATGGGGTTATTATGGAAACAGCATATCTAGTTGGAGTTCAATAATTGATGTAAATAAAAAATAGTTCAACAGGATAAATAATTGGGAAAAATCTTCATAGACCTTAAAGAGAAGTGATGACTTCAGCTTTTAGAATCTAACAAGTAGCTTTGGTGAATGAAGTCAGTTTAACATGAACTTTGCGTCCCTCTGTGTTACTTATCTTGAATCTTTCAAGATATCGGCACTCCAAAAACTTTATTGTTATTGTTATTATTATTATTAGGCAAACTTTCTAGAATTTTCCCAAACTATTCTTTTTAGCTTCGTTTGCCTTCTTTTGGCTTTCTTTTGGTTGTTTTGGCTGCTTTGCGCTTATCTGAATTTCTCTGTGCTCATCGGGCTTCTTTGGGTTATTTCGACTTGGTTTTGTTCCTTCATTGGTTTCATTTGGGCTCCTTTTAATTATTTTGTACTTCTTTGGTTCCTTTTGGTTCATTAAGGTTCATTTGAACTCCTTTGGGATCATTTGGGTCCATTTTGGTTATTTTTGGCTCTTTTGGGTTCATTTGGACTCCTTTTGGGACCATTTGGATTCCTATGGGCTCAATTGCACTACTTCTTGCTTCAGGCTTCGGATTCATTTGAACTCCCTTGGGCTCCTTTTGGTAATGTAAGCTCCTTTGGGTTCTCCTTTTAGTAGTTATAACAGAGGTGGTAGGAGTGGTACAGTAGTAGTAGTAAGAGTAGCAGCAGCAGCAGTAGTAGTAGCAGTAGTTGCAGTAGTAGCAGTAGTAGTGGTAGTAGTTGTAGTAGTAGTAGCATCAGCAGAGGTAGTAGCAGTAGTTGTAGTAGTAGTAGTAGTAGTAGTAGTGGTGGTGGTAGTGGTGGTAGTAGTAACAGCAGCAGCAGCAGCAGCAGTTAAGTAGCAGCAGCAGCAGCAGCAGCAGTAGTAGTAGTAGTAGTAGTAGTAGTAGTAGTAGTAGTAGTAGTAGTAGAAGTAGTTCTGGTAGTGGTAGTGGTAGTAGTACTGCTGTTTTAAGTTAGGTAAGTTCGGGCTTCTTTGGATTTCCTGTGGCTCGTTAGCGTTCCTTTGGTAGTTGTTCTGGATTCCTTTGAATGCCTTCGGGCAGTTTTGGGCTTCTTCCCGCTAAAGTCTGTGTTAAAATTGACTTAAGGTGGTCCTCTATAACAAATTTATACGCCGTTTACACGATGATCCCATTAGGTTCCTGAAATACCTTGTTTTTAAACGGAGGGAGTTAGCAAACTTAACCAATCCCTGTTCTGTATCAAAGTATTTTAAATGCCTCGGGTATACTCTTTTTTTCATTTTTGAAGATAAACAACAAAACATGCGTGTTATTTAAATGATTTGTGAATTTGACTTACAAGGGGAACAATTTATGGACTTTGAAGTAAATTTAGAGTAAAAAATGTTCAATGTTCCAGGTGTTGGTTTTGCTTACTTCCGGGAATGGTCACTGCGCAATAGCCTGTGTTGATAATAACCCATGTGTGTCGTTCAACATCGCCATTCACCCGGACAAATCTGGTCGCTATTCCTGCGAACTGTTGGCCAATGACAAGTATAATGCCTCTCGCAGTTTTAAAGCCAGTGCTGTTTTCCATCACTACAGCCTAGCGGTTGGTAATTTATTTGTTACGCTTCCACGGTAGAACAAAACAGTGTTTAGGGGCATTGTTAGAGTTTACGTATGATACAGAGTCGAAAATTAGAGATTCACCTCTCTAAATCGGAGCCCGTCCACCAAAACGGCCCGAGAAACCAATTCAACTTTGTTTTTTACAAAAACAAACAGTATACAGTCACTAGCGGGTAAAACCATGATGTGATGCAGACAATAAGTTTCTTTATTGCACTGTTTGCTGAATTAGATAAAGTAATATGAATTGTGCAAAGGCAATAGCTTCCTGAAGATTGTTAATGATTGATTGTCCAAGACACTCTTTAGAGTACTGCCTTGAGGGGCTGTTTTGGTGGACGAACCAAGTCGTTTTGTGCAATGTTCAAGAGATCACGTTTGGCGACTGGTCTGTGTAAGAGTGCATATTTTGCGTTTGAATGCATTACGGACTTCTAAAATGTGAAAAAATCTCGAAGTTTTTCCAGACAAATGTAACGCTACGAAACAGAACTTATTTAAACAATTTTCGTCTAAAATACCAATTTCGGCTCAGGGATCGCCTTTTTTCCGTTCATTGTGCCTTCTAGCCAGTCAGAGTAGTGTGGTCTGGTCTGGCTACGAGATGCCTTGAGGTGAGCATGAGGAGCCACATGTATTTTCTTAGTAAAACAAATCAAGATTATATTTGTAGCTCAGATCAATCAGTTGTATCATTTTATGTGTTTTTAGAAGTTCTGAACATCACTTTTCAAAAGGGCTAATGAATCCATTCACTGTATTAAAAGGTCTTTTATCTTTGAGACTAGTTATTTTAACCAAGACCGTGCAATCGATACCACTCAGTTTGTTTGTTTGCAATAACAATAAACAACAGTTTAAGTTACTTTTGTTCTGTTTGTACAGGACAGTTTGGTAGCTTGACTTCACCGAGTCAGTTTTTTTTGTGTCAAACAATGGGCGTATTAGTATACAATATCTGGTTTCAAATCCCGCTGAGTCGCATGGGTATGTATAAGTAGTTACCTTTAGTGGTCAAGAAACAAGACAGCAAGAAAAAGGCAGAGACATGCCAATCGGAAGCGACTACATATACCCTTGCGACTCAGCGGAAAACGAAACAAGATATTGTGCACCAATACGCAGATTGTCTGCGGCACAGGCTACAACTTGACAACCTGCGTTCTTTTCTATATAAGTTCTAACATGTTCATGTCCATGATTACTTGTTAAAGACTGCCTGTAGTTCGGTTTCCTGTCTTAACGGTGCAACATGCCTCCCAAACTACGAACAGAACACGTTTACCTGCAGATGTGTTGCTGGATTCAGTGGGCAGTTTTGTCAGACAAGTAAGGGTTGATGTTTCATTCTGTTCAAAAGTCGCCATCATATGCATGCTCACTTTAAATGTTCTATTATGCCATAATCATACACCGAATTCATAAAGCCAGGAGCGAGCATAGAGTCGAAGCTTGGTATTTCAAATATTCTTTTGTTCTTGCCTACCAAGCATCGACTCCATGCTCGCTCTAGGCTTTATGAATTCGGTGTCTAACTAACTCACTCTCTAACAAGACACTGTCTTTGTTACGTCACTTGAGATTACAACTTATATATATTGTAGCAACAACTCAAAAAAGAGAGTGCGCTAATCAGCTAAACAATAAAGTAGATTGTTGCACATTGTTTTACAGTGGATCCAGTTTCTGGCATTTCCACACAATAGAGACGTTCCAGCAAATAATTATCTTCAACTAATGAATTTTAGATCTTTTGTAAGCTCATGCATTACCAAGCCCGATTGGTTGTGAACGTGCTATTCGATTAGGTTGCCGGTCTTTGCAGATCTTACTAAAAGCGTTGAAAAATTCATATTTTTATTCAGACATTGACGATTGTGCATCTCACCCGTGTGAAAATGGAGGTACATGTAAAGACCTTGTAAACGACTTCAGTTGTACTTGTGACGTGGGTTGGTTTGGAAGGAAGTGTCAATCACGCCCAAGTAAGTTATTTATTTCTTTACAAAGCGTTGTACCAACTCATCGAATTTGTAAACCAGAGCATAATAGGAATAGTTATCAAGAAATTTAACTTACGAAAAGATTAGTTTTAGCCCAGCCAGTCCGCTTATTCGGCTTGTACTCTGTTAACAGAGACTTCTGAGTGTGGTTTGCGTAGCAGGCGCTCTTTGCTCTTTTAACGGGTCATCAGAGAGGGCGTGGCACGAGTGCAACCGAAAAATTGCGGACTGTCACGGAGCATTAAGTATTCATAAAGCCACATTTTAGGGCTATCGGTGGTTGTTAATGATTATCTATTGGTAGTAAGGGGTAAAGTTGGGGTCAGGTTACTTGAGTAACAATTTTAGATAGACATACGGTGTAGCGTTCGAGACTCGTCAAGTCTACCTTTTTTCGTTTTTTGTCTAACTTCTAATTTTTCTTGAAATTTTTCATAGTATGTGTTTCAGTTTCGAGTAAGCGACCACCATCCTGAGGTTGGCGTAAAAAAGTTGCCCGGCGCGGCTAAGTCCCGTTCTGCAGATTACCTAGCATATAGCCACAGATCAACTTTGCGATTAGATGATCCGGGTCATTGCGGGCCAACCTGGGTAACCCGGATCCCAGTTGCATTTGGTTGAGTTTTTCCCATGTAATCGTTCGCTGGGCTACCCTGATAACAGAGATTTTTCCTGGCGAGCGAAAAATGGAGAAAAAAGAAAAAGCCTCTGAAGGAATTCGTGTCAAAATCCTGTTGAGCATGCACGATAAGTCGTCCAGGAGTTTTGACTAGTTACACTGGTCAAACTGGTTGTGTAACCGGTGTTTACCCCTTACGTCATTCTCGCGCGTGAACTGTAGACATATCTACTGGCCAAAACAGTGGCCGCATTATCAAAATGCCCAGTGAGGAGATTGGGCCCAAGCTTCAATGTAGAGTTATATTGCATTATCTTTCGCGCATGATCAACAGGATTTTGACCCAATTCCTTCAGAGGTTTTTCTTTTTTCTCCATTTTTCGCGTACAGGGAGAAACCTCTGTTATCAGGGTATCACTTGGCCAGCCCGCCATTCCGAGTCAACAAAAAAGGACACTAGCGTACTGCAGTTTTAGCGGCAAAGCAAGCTTGCTTGTCCTGGGCTGACTCGCTCCCTGTAAACCTGGGATGAAACTCACCCTGAAAAATCGGATTATTCCGTTCAACCAGCTCGTGTACTCGGCCCTTTAAATCCCATATTTTAGTAGTTCCATTGAGTACAACCCTCCCCTTACTGTAAACTAATAAGTGTGACCACCAGCAATAGTGAGTTGTATCGTTTATATATTTTTGAAACTTGAAGTATAGATCAATCATCTGATATCATTTTGTTTTGTGAGCGATTTTCCTTTGTTTGAAAACATAGTTAAGCCTATCTTACAAGGGAGGGGGGTGATGGGGAGATGGGGGCGGAAAGTGGGGCTCTGAGAATAATGGTGAAATTAAAGCTATTGTAACTTTTCTGAAAAGGTAATTAAGGGTTTTTTGTTTCCATGGTAACAGATTTGTTGATGCTATCGGACCCTTAAGACGGAATCGTCCTGCTATCTGGCTTGGTTGAATTGATTAATTGATTAATTGATTGATTGATTGATTGATTGATCGATTGCATAACAGACAGATAAATAAATAGACAGACAAACAGACCGACAGATAGATAAATAGATTGATAGATAGACAGACAGACAGACAGACAGATAGATAGATAGATAGATAGATAGATAGATAGATAGATAGATAGATAG
>JAOBRG010139104.1:0-18888 GCA_027574985.1 Umimayanthus nakama | reverse complement strand
CCGCCCGCCTTCCCTCGATCTTAACATCCATTAGAATTTTCGGACGGCCTTTTGATTAAAGTTTAACTGATTTGATTTGTTTATGTATGAAAAATATCGTGGCGGAATGGGAAATAGGGGCCTGGGGGAAACAAAATATTCGAAGGGCCGGACTCCATCCCTGAAACCTTTCAACGTGCAACGCGGAGGCTTCTAATCATTTTGTGGTGTGCAGTTCAGCAATTGTGTGCCCGAAAACGAAGAATCTTTTATTTCGCTGCGGCTTTAAATTCTGACTATGATGCCTTCGGTTTAGAAAAAGACAGTTTTTTTTCAAAACTAGTGCGGAAAATTTGTTTGGAAGATACCAACCTCGTTTCTAGGCACTTTCCTCTCCCGAGAGAGTCTGGGAACGAGGTTGTGGAAGATACATTTTAATAACACTAAATAATATCGAGTCGTAAATCAGACTCGTACCCAGTCGCCTTTAGGTGACGCGAAGGGTTTTGGGAAGGAAATGAGGGGCGCGCAAATGGTTTTGGGCAGGACGAACTCGAGAAATTTGACTTCCTTCACTTCGTCCTCCCCACAATCCTTTGCGTGCCCATAAAAGCGACTGGGTACGAATCTGGGATACTGTAATGACTAATCTGAGACCTAAAGTTATTTCATCAAACAGTACAGCCCTACAAAGTAAAATACATGTATGGCGCGAGGCATTTCATTTTCCAGTCCCTTGTGTCTGGATTTTTCTCCAGTCAAACCGCTCATAGAACTAAGAACAAAATACGGGACATTTTAAGATAGAAGTCACTAAAAATATAAGTACAGTGAGCATAGGCAATATTACTTGTTCTTATACAAAAAAGCATGTAATGTAATCATCGTTACAATTTATTTTTTTAAAAAAGGATGCCCATAATGCATCCAATCCTATCCCGCGCAACAGGTGGTTGTCAGTCTTGCTTTGTTTTGGGTGTCTGACCAAGGAAACGCCCAAAGCACGTCTGCTTACATAAAACAGCGTCATCTACTTAAAAACAAGCAAAAACAATTTACAAAGCTCAGACTCTTGCTTTGAACCAATAAAAACTCATCACGGACTATGTTCCAACTGAAACAGTTGTTTTCTGCATAAAAATAAAAACAAACTTTTAACGATAGAATATATAAAAATATTTAGAGTGGGCTGCATTGGGACAACTCAGCTCAGGTCAGGCATGAGGAGACGGGGGATGGAACTTTTATCAACTTATCGAGCAATCATTTCATTTCAATACTCCCGAATACTTGTCTTAAGTCATTTGAAATAAAGTGCCTAGAGGATATGAGTGTTACTACTGATGTTTTAACAAATTCCTACAAGTTGTTTAATCAATTGCTACTGAAACAAATTGTTTCGTCAAATGCTATAAACCGAGCAGCATTTTAAGCCTGGTTTTCACTGCCACGCGCAGGCAGCAGCTTCTTGTATCTGAAGAAAACGAACTCCACTACCTTAGTAGGCACGAAAATGTCTTGCTCTTGCTTCATGTTCCGTTTTTACGAGAAGCAAAAGAAAAAAGGAAAACAGTTTATTCCAGAAGAGAGGTAAAAAGTTAATTATATTAAAAGCAAAACAATTTTGCCAACTAACACATCGCGGAAAATAGTGTCAAATTGTGCGGAAACATTTCAAATTCTTAACGTCAGTACCCAAGGTAACTTGTGTTAGAAGCCTTCTTGCAACCGTCTTATAATTGCATGCTATTGAACCGTCGTACCAATTCACACAACTCAAGACAAAGGGTGGCTCTATAAAAGTTTCTTAAAACTAACAAACTAAATAATCCAAATTGCTACAGCCCCAAGGGGGCATCCTGTGCGTCAAATGATTGAATAACGGTACCGACTGAAACTGAGGTATTTTTATAAAGATGCATTCATTTGTGTTAATTGCGGATACTTCGCCGCAGGGAGAAACTCAACAAATGACACGTTTCATTCTCGTTTATGCCAGTACTGCTGGTCGTTGTTTATGCATGACAAGCGACCATCAAACGTTCTGTTGTTGTGGTTTTATCACGAGACAAGTAAACAAAGAATCACGAGGTTTGTCATCACGTGTTTGGCATCAATCCCACAATATTCACGTGAAAGCACAAAACTCGCAAATTTTTCTGGTGGTTTTCACTTTCCTCGCTATAAAGCTGAGAGTCGAAGTGCTTAAAGACTTGGCACCAAAGCAAGAAGATTGTTCAAAAAGTCGCCAGAAGTTTGGGCAATTTTAGCTGTAAGCTAATAGTACAAAATGCTGTCTACTTTGGCTCGAAGAAGTTCCGTGACGACCCGGGCGCTACGACCTGTGGCAAGCATCGCAAATGTTCTTCAGAAAAACAAGAGCACGCAAGTGAAGCCGATCATTGCTTCCAGTTCAACGACACTTCACAACGTCGAAGGTTTGAGTTGTTGTTTGATATTTGAATCTCTTCAATTGTGTTGGTTTTTGCCGGTCAAGCAGCGTTTATGGAATGAAAAAGAATTCTTGGCTTGAAACTTGTTCAGTCAAACAGATAAAGAAGACGAAATGTTGAAGTCAGTTTGACATCCTTAGTTCCAGCCAACTGCTCGCATTGCCTAGTTACCAGTATATAAAGTAACGGCTTTAACTTACCAGAAAGTCTAAATTGTCGCTAGACTTCAATGGTTTTCAACCGAAAATAATTTTCAGTTTCACGCTTGTAGGTTTCAAAATTGAAGGTATCTTTGAAAAAGTTCACAAACTTTGTTAATTTCTGTCACGCAACCTCGGTTTAAATATGTAATTCGCAAACTCTGTTGTAGACAGAAGTGGACGTACTTAGCTTGACAAAAGCTGTCAAACGCTAGAAAAGATGTAGAAGGAAAAATTTTCTCTTTAACCACGTGGAAAGGTTTTGAAGTCCACATGAATTACCGCGATGTATCGGTGTGTTCAGTCCTTCTCAATTAACATTATTTTAAAATCGAGCAAATTTTTCACCCCTTTCTTGCAACAAATTGTTTGAGAAGTACTAATGCAACTTCTGCTTTGAATCAAACATAAAATGCAAATTTTACTTTTTATGAAACAATAACAAGTAAATAATAACAGGTTCATTTTGGGAACAAGCCAAACAACGAGAATCTATCCATCTCTTAAGACAAATAATCCCACCATAACCACGCATACATGTAGATAGTCGTGTTAAAGAGACGCGCCCAGTTTTATATTGCCGTTTGTCGCATCACAACAACTCTACAGAGCCGATCTGATTTTTGTAGTGTTATACATGTAGTGATGTACTGCAAGATAATTCTCAGAGACAAACGACCACGTGCCGGTACCGGCGCGGTAGATACATACCCGGCCGCCTTTGCAGAATTGACGCAAACATGTACCGCGCCAGTGTTATTTCCCCCATAGAAATAGTAACACGAAACTGTTCCGCTCTGAATTTGGTTGTCGTATTATTTTCCGTGTTCAAATTAAACCACGGTTTCCTTTGCTTTTTACGACGTTTCTGGTTTTGTTGGGATTCGTTTCTCGTGAAAAAGTTGGAGGTTCATATAACTCGTAAAAAAGATCGCTGAAATAGGAACCGAGCATCTCAAATGCGGGATCAAATTAGCTCTGTCATCGTGTGAGGCGTATTTTGTTTCAAGAAATGAAAAAAAAAATGAAAACCTGTTTAAGTTTAAGATCTCGATGAATAGAAGTAGCTTTCACCGACAGAGCATCAAGGTCAATTCGACCGGAAGTCTCGTCGCGCACAGGAAATTTACCACCGAGCTACCGGAAGCCGTGTGAATGTGTTGCTCATTGTAACAACAGTGGAGATTGGGCACTAGATAACTAGAACATGGCGGATGATATCAGATGAACAGAGCAGTGCAGTCAACTGCACTTTTTCGCGTCATAAACGAAATGTGGTAATTATCTAACCAAGTTGACACCCAGTGCACCTTGGTTTTAAAATAGCTTGAAGGCCAAATGAATAGTTCTCAATACTGGAATTAGCGAAGTAGCCAATGGCGCGACGGTTCTTCATGTCAGAGGAAATCACATGCTTTTGCACATTTCCCTGAAAAGCCAGTTTTTTGCGTCACATGACCAGCAATCTAATCACCGGCACCAGACTAGAAAAACATCACACAAAGTGGAAGAAAATATCTCTTGTGTGCGGTCGTCGAATGCGGTGAACTCAAACGGAGAAAAAAATTTGATCTTAGCAGCGTGATTGAAAGTGTCTGATACGGAGAAGTCAACGACATCTCGCAAAAATTAAGAAATAATAAATTTCTTTCAGAAGTTTTAGCGCCAGCAATCGAAATGCTGTCAACTTTATCTCGTCGCAGTCTCGCATCGAAATCAATGCGTTGTATTGTACCTGTCACTCGAGTCCTTCAGAGACAGAAAAGCTCTCAAGCCTCCGCGAAAAAGCCGATTCCAAAACTCGACTCCGACCAGCACACAGTTTCAGGTTTGTTGTTGCGTGTAATCGTTCGACGTTTTTTGTCCTATTTGTCATTTTGTGTTCGTGTTTTTTCAAACATATTGGCGCGAATAGTAAATACTTCATTTCTCATTTAAAACAATTCTACAATATTTCTGTTTTGTCAATCAATTTTGTTTACAATTACAGAATTTAGGTTTGTCTTTCTGAATCAGTGAATGTCGATTGCGAGTTCTTAAAACGTGTTGGTCGGGGGAAATTGTAATTTCCTCGTTTCTCGAGAATGTTTTCGACGTCATTTTGCCTTGACAGAACGTGAATTTTATACTTTCTAAATAAATGAATAAATTAGTTTACAATCAGAATCACATAGCTTTTTGAGTCGTTGTTACTGCGATCGTTTTCGGTGCGATTTAACAACAGTACAATGTGTTCCCACCAGCTGGTTCCCACAGATCGTTCGTGTTTCCTTCTCAGCTTCAGTCAGTGCTCGCACCTAAGTTGTGCATGTGCAACCAAGTCTTGGTCATTATCTCGTTTTCATGTTTCTTTTGTCGAACGCCACGTCTGCTGGACAGGCCGTTTGACTTTTTAGGGGGAGGGGCTGGAACATTCGGTCAGAGCAATAACTAAACAAGGCAGATATTTTTTTCAGTTGAAAAGTGATGCATGATAAGGAGCATTTTAACATTGAGATAGTCTTGATTTTTGACTTTCAAAACTTCCGAAAACTGGGATATGCCAATTTTCTAGAATTTCAGCCAGTAAATTAAAATATCTCAGTTTTTTAAGTAATATAAATATGAAGACACAATTCAGTATTTTTCCAGATAAACCTCCTTTATACAAATTGAGAAGAAACTTCCTTTGTCCATAAAAATTGTATGAATGCATAGTTTTCTAGTTGAAGAATAATTGGTTTGTTAAAAAAATCTCACTGGACATAGCTAACACATTTGGTCTGTGGGGGAGGGGGGTTGGGGTTATCAAGAGCATTGGTGAAAGTGCCCTGATTTCTGTTTTCCAAATGCTGGCAGGTATGCAAAAGAAAAGAGCTGAAGGTTAAAAAATTTGTTCAGCTCGATCATGAAGCATTTTTTGGCATTCTTAGTTTAAAATTTAAATCTGAATTGGCTGATTGACTTTAACGTTTTATTGGCATTTTCCAGATAATGGAACTGTTGAATAGATTATACAATTTTCCATAAATAGTCTGGATGTTTATTGCTTGTCTGTAGCAGAATTATCAGAGAAATTGAAAAGTAGGTGTATTAGAAAACAGTTTTAAAAGTTCTTGCATTTTCCTTCTGTTTAGTGACCAGTGTTTGGAGAATTCTAAAACTTGGAGGGGATAGAGGTTCTATTGGCATTTTGTCTGGAAAAAAGGGGTTTTAAGATTTTGAGAACAATTATTTTACTAAATTTTGTTGGGAGATTGAACTTGCCAGAATTAGCATATAATAATACATTGTTTAAACTGTAAACATCAATGTGCTTGTACTACTCGCAGTTAAAGCAAGTGGTGTTAATTCACAAATCAAGAATTTCAGTGTTACATCATACAAACCAGCAACTGTATCAGTCACATTTTAACAATTTTCGTTTTTTAAGTATGATAGCTTTTCTGTTGTTTCCAAGGTCCAATTTGGAGAAATCAATACACTTAGGTCACTCAGAATGTGGGCCCTTATTGGTTCTTCTTTACATGTATCTTGCCACACCTTCTTATAGCCAAGGTGTGTTTTCTTACAGGTAACCTGCTAAAGAACCCGAGGAGCGAATATCGGATGATGAGGAGGTACCAGGGGCAGTTAAAGGCATGCATCCTCGACTGGGCTGGAACTGTTCTGGACTGCGGCGTCTATGCCCCTGCAGTTGTGTTTGTGGATGTGTTCCAACAGGAAGGCGTGCCAATCACCATTGAAGAAGCTCGTGAACCTATGGGTGCCCATAAGAAAGTTCACATTCGCAAGATCACACATCTAGAATCTGTCCGCAAGAGATGGTTTGAGAAGTTTGGCAGATTCCCAAATGAAGAGGATGTGGAGAGGATGTTCCAGAACTTTGTCCCTATGCAGTTGGCTTGCCTGTCTCAGTACTCTGGGATGATTACTGGAGCTGTAGAAACTGTAGACCTTATTCGCAAAGAGTTTGGTTTGAAGATTGGCTCAACGACAGGTTTCACAACAGCTATGGTGGACATACTAAAGAAGGAGGCGGCTGCAAAGGGATATACTCCAGATGTTTATGTTGCAGCTGATGAAGTTCCTCAAGCCCGCCCATACCCATACATGGTTTGGTTAAATGCTATTCGATTGGATGTGAACCCTGTGGAAGCTATTATCAAGGTTGATGATACCGCTGATGGGGTGAGGGAAGGGACGTCAGCTGGATGCTGGAGTGTCGGTCTTGCCAAAACCGTAAGTCAATGAGTTCGAGATTGCACTGTTGTTTTCATTAACTATAGATCAGGAGTAAGTATTGGTTCTTGGTCAAGGTAAGTATTGCCTAAAAATCTTAAAAAATTAAGCTCTATTGATCTGCAATGACAAGCTAAACTGTCTACCATTTTCCTAAGCGTGCTAATGATAATAATGGTAGTAAGCCTAATAATAGTAGTAACAAAGTCACTAACATCAACCAATTTAACTAATTAATTAACTTGATTAACTTGTTTGATTAATCCAAGTACATGGATAACAAGCAGTATTTCTGGCATTGGTTGTCTATGTAATGTAAAGGGAACAGGCTTAAGTGATAAACCTGACCTAAAGCTCTTAGAACTATAAAACCTGTCTTTTTGAATAGTTTGCACTTTACTGATACCAGTTATTTGATATAATACTTTTTTAGCATAAAAAATTATAGTTAATAATAGTGTGACATTAAGTTCTATTGCAAAAATTTTGAGTATTCTGTAAGAAAAAACAAAAAATGGCAAATTCACAGTTTATAAGAATTTGGCATAAGAAAACCTATAACCCTGTCTGTTTGTGAAAACCCTTAACTCTAAATACCAAGATTCCCCTTTAAAACAGCAAATTAAGCTGCTAAGGGGTGGAAAATTTTGATGGTGGAAGAATTGGTTGGTGGAGTTATTGGTTGGTGCAAGAACTTTTTTTTTTCAATGGCCGCTGGTGCAGGCAACTTTTTTTGAGCTGTGCGTGCAGTTTTTTTTAGCAATGTGTTGCAATTTTTTGACAGTATAAAGGTTTTGTATTACTTTTTTCTCAAATCTTCCATTCCCCCCTCAAAGATCAAATGGTCCACCCTTAAGACATCATTTATTTTTAAACTTCAGTACTGGTAATTTTGCTGATGTGAGGTAAACTTGTCATCAGTTCTGCTATTCAGGTCAGTGGGGTGATTAGCTAACCAAGTGAGGGGGTGTATAGCTAACCAGGTGAGGGAGGTGTATAGCTAACCAGTTCAGGGGGGTGTATAGCTAACCAGGTGAGGGGGGGTGTATAGCTAACCAGGTGAGGGGGGTGTATAGCTAACCAATACAGGGGGTGTATAGCTAACCAGGTGAGGGGAGTGTATAGCTTACCAGGTAAGGGGTGTGTATAGCTAACCAGTTCAGGGGGGTGTTGCAAGCCAGTCCAAAGGGTGTATAGCTAACCATTCCAGGGGGTGTATAGCTAACCAGTTCAGGGGGTGTATAGCTAACCAGTTTAGGGGGTGTATAGCTAACCAGTTCAGGGGGGTGTTTAGCTAACCAGGTAGGGGTGTACCTCCCTGATGGAGGGTTCAGATTTTTGGTGGAACTACAAGCAAACATTAAAACTGCCCGCATTCCAGAGATCTTGATTCTCCACTTCTTCTGGCTACTGCCTGGTAACTAGGCAGAAAGCCTCTATGTCATAGGTTTGTGTGAGAAAGTAAGAGTTTTCTAATCTTTGGTTTTGCTTCATATTTTGCTAATTGTAAGAAAACCGGTCTGGTATAGGGTCATAAAATTTGCAAAATTTACTCTTGTATTAAATGGGTGGAACTTTAACCAAATGAGTACCCCCCTGGGACCTTGAAAATGTCTTAAATTTTCCAAATGTATCCCTGAGGTCTTAAAGTTTAAAATTTGTTTAAGAAGAACTAATCAATACTCTTGGTCCAGGTTTGAACTCAGTATCATTTGTACATGGAAGGGCTGTTAGTTAAGGAGTTAAAAGCTGCACAAGTTGGCCCACGTTTTAACATACTTATCTTTTGAACAAAAGGTTGAAGAAAACTTTGTTCCTTAATTTTTTTTAATTCAAATATAATATGTCTTAAAAAGATCAGAAATTTTGTGAATAGCTAGATGCAGGTACCTTGGATAGGTTTATAAAATAGTGAAAATAATACTAACGCTTCTGCTGCTCCGGCCAAGGTATGGTTACCATAAAATAATGTTTGTAAATGTTTGTAATCTTTCTCTCTCAAAAACATTGCTAGACTAAGTATTATAACAATTATCAAACTTGGAAGTTGGCATCCATTGGTATATGGTAAGTTGAAAGCTGGAAATGGCTTAAGTTTTGAGTTTGGAAAAACTCTAGTGACAAAATTTTCCAGCTATCAAGAAAAAAGCATTGCAAAAGAAATGTTTAAAATGGTATGGCTTTTTGACATTTTGTTGAAAGGTAAGAACAATCTTGATTTAGCAAGATTATGGTTAGTAGGTCAAAAGCTTCAAAATTTGTTTGAATTAGATTACAATTAAGTGAAGTTTCTGCTTTTTGATGTATTTATTTTGCAAGGTATGTTTTTGATGAAAATGTCTGTTCAAAGTATGAACAGAGTTATAAAATTAAGTTTCAGTAGCCACATGATAATTTAAATGAGTCTTACTGTGACCAGAGGTATAATCGCTGTTCCGATCGAAATATTCACTTGACCAGTTGCTGGCAATGAATGCAATGCAACTTCTGGGAGCAAACGAACAAACCTCACTTCAATGCTTTGTGATTGAAATCATGTGCAACCCTTTTATTAGAAACTTTGCAAACTGGTTTTTGATCCAACCAATCAACTTGTAGGGTCAAAATTTGGCTCTAGGCAGTTTAACACTTCTTCTGATTGGTTCGGCACATTTAAAAGACCTCTCACTTGCAGCCAGAAGAATGAGCGAGCTTCCACTCACTCTCAATTTTCACATTACGGCAGATCAGTCAAAGATCATAGTGAGCCATACCACTGACACCCAGGGTAATGTTATCCTGGGGGGTAAAGTTCATGGTGCGGGATTCAGTACAGGGGGAGGGGAGGGTTTGAGTGTAAAAGTCAAAATTGTGGAATGGAGCAGTGTGAAATTTAAAATGGAGTTGAAAAATGAGAAGAGGAAAACTATAAGGTAAAACTAATTGAAGGAAGTGGGAGATTTTTCATCAGATGGAGGAGCAGGAATGGGAAGGGAGTGGGGCAAAGGGCAGGGGGAGAAAAAATTATTTTTTTTTGGGTACCAGTGGAGACGCTGTTTCTTTTTTGTGAAGGGGGGAGGGGAGGGGAGGGGAGGGGGGGTTGTTCACCAGTACCTTCTCAAATGCTGCTGTCTTTATGAAATAGACGCATAAGTTCAAGGTTGGATGGTGCAAGCCTGTACAAAGTTTTGGATTCAAAGCACAAGTTAACAATTTTTGAAAATCACCTGAATTATGTGGATAAAACTATTGGAAAAACCTGGGCTTTGTGGGTTGATGATTAGAACTTTGAGGTAACATTTCTAATACAATTTAGTAAACAGAAAACAAATGTAATTTTTTTTCCTTCTCTAACTAGGGTCAGGAGCAAATTAGGGGAGGGGCTTGCAATACTTTTTAGGGCAAAATTGAAAGCATTTTGTAAGAAAAACGTACAGAAAGAAAATTTGAAACAGAGATATTGTTTCTGCCCCCCCCCTCCTTTAAAAGTTCCAGGTTTACTCCCTGCCTTTTCTAAAATCTTTTGAGTTTCTGGTATTTTTCCACTATACTTTTTTGCTAAACTTGATAACTTGTAGGCAGACACCAAAACGCTTCTCAAACATAGCCTAGTTCAACTTTCAAACCTTGGAAAATTTTCGAACTCTTTAAAAAAGTTGCAGTTCAATATGATCAGCAACAAGACATATTTTGCATACCCTATTTATTTCTCATTGAAATAGGAATTTTCCTTTGTGAGAGGACTATGTGACCAATGAAACCACTACTCTCTAAATATTGCCGCAGCTGTTCCTTAGAAACATTAGAGTTCAAGGCTTTGGAAATCTTTGGCATGTTTTTTCCAGAGGCGTTCTTTTTTTGGGGGGGGGAGGAGGGGGTACTCCTGTCACATGTGCCGCCATTGGGGGACCGTTTGGTTTTCTGGCCGATTTGGTCTGAAAAAGAGGAAATGATGTCTGATATAGAATAGAATGATATGAAGTGGAAGAGAGGAAGAGAGTTTTATTCTTTGAGCGGCACACCCCCAGCCACAATACGGGCGAACATCCAATCCCAAGCCCCTCCCCTTCCCGGGTTCCCTCGAAGAGAGAACACTCTGAAAGCAGCCGTGGCCATCTTGCCAATAGGAAATTTTGCAGTTCCGAGTCCTAAATTTCATATGAAAGCCATCCTTGGGAAAGCGTTCATTCAAGTCCTTGTTGGTTGAAAATGAAAGTACGCATCGCGATGTGCAGCGAGCTGCGTTACCAGGTAACGATTCTGTTGCATCCCAGGTAATTGGGGGACTGAATAGTAGTCAGGGCTCGCAATTGACTTGAATGTTTTTTTTGTAAACAAGCAAGGTCCTTAAACAGTCCTTTGTTTTCAAATATAAGAGGAAATTGTTGAAATTTAGGGAAAAAATACCTGATCTCTGTTGGACAACCTTGATTTTGTAGACTGGGCCATTCTAGCAGCTGAGCGCCTAACGATTATCAACCAAAGTTGAAGGAGAACAGCCGATCGATCGGGCGTGAGGCATCGAAAACAAGTTGGGCGTGGTCGAGCGTGGTTGGCCATGATTGACCTTGGTCGACTATAAAGATCAAGTATGATCGAACATGTCTAACCCTTACCCTCACCCCGACCCATAGACTAGCGTTGTCGAACGATCGATCGGTCGGAGGACCGGCGCTCAGCTGCGGAAGTGGCCTATTATGAGAGTTTCCGGGAAAATAGTTGAGGTTCAAAAGTGTTGTATTTTTACAATTTCGGGATTTCGTATACTGTATAAACATGGGCCACGTCCTTGCATTTGAATTCCACCCTTTGGAGTGGCCATTACAGAGTCCCTTGGAATAACCCTTCCATATTGCAGGGTAACTATGTCGCGCTGAATGAGGAGGAGATTGAAGCATTGGATCACGATGACTATGAAAGGAAGTTAAAGCGCTCGTATGAAATTCTTGCCAATGCCGGTGCCCATTATGTGATCGACAGCATCGTCGATCTGCCACCCGTCATTGAAGACGTCAATCGCCGCCTGGCAGCTGGAGAAAAGCCCTGAGCACGGACCGCGCTGCGCATGCTCGAAAGAGAGGGACCGAGTTTCTAACGTTGAGCTTTCAGCCTAAAGGCCTTGTATTGATTAATTAAATGCTGAACTAGTATCAGAGTTTAGAGACTAGATATACTAGGTTAGGTTTTGCTTTAGAACGCAAGGGAACGACTGTGGTTTGATTTACTGAATTAAGTAATATGTTTAAATTTGTTCGGGGGTTCTGAAACTAGAATAACTGATAAACTGTACTTTAGGAAAGTATGACGATCATCTACATCTGTTTTTGTTTGGCTGCACTTGTGATGCCTTTATTTATTTTCAGAATTATTAGCAGCGCGTCTTTGTGTCCAATCTAAATTTTGTAAAAATCACTTTTTAAATTAACGCGAACTTTTTTCAAGAAAACCTACCGAAAAGGTAGAAGATAGACCTTGGTATTTCTACATCCATTTGCGAGGTAAGGTTTATACATAATTTAAAAAATATTTTCTTAAGTTGTCCTGGCTTTGCTTAAAAACCTTGCTTAATGTGTAATTAAATATCGTGTAGAACGCCATAATTTTCTGCTAGCAATTCGTACGTGGAGTAGTTGACTTGCAATCAATTATTGCAGGAGTGTTTCTATGTACTGAAATCAAATAAAATTTTGAGCTCTGGTTTGATGTTGTGTTGTTTTTTAACTAATCGATAAAAACCGAGTAGCGATAGAGATTACCGTTTTCAACTGGCCTTTAGTCTATACTATAAAGTTATTTTTCCGCGGGTAGTTGTGGGTATACTTAACCGTAGTTAACAATTTTTTTAAATCTTCCAAGTTAGTTGAGGGCACGACATTCGACATGGTTGAACGAGTGCAGGAAAAAGAGTAAATAAGAAAGTAATTGTTTTATCCTCGGCCTTAACGAAAACTTGATCGGAGTTTTTATATTCGGCATTAAATGCCCTGTGGCAGGTCAGTACTTTATAACAATTATTCAACGAACACGCGTTGGATTGGAGTTTTATATAGCAACAAGTGTGAGAAGCATAATTGTTTTATTAATTACCAAACACTTGTTAAAAATATCTCTAATTTTTTTCTCTACGGGATCGAGTTTTGGACCATTTTGAGGGAAAATTTTCTATGATAAAGTGTTAAGTTTCTGTATTCTTGGTTTGCACGTGACGTCACAGCCGCCATGTTGGTGTACAATAACAATAGAGTTTTAACTACATTCTTTTGTTGTGTCCACCAACATGGCCGCCGTACCCTTTGTCATTTGAATCCCTGGAGATTGAGTGCAAACCAAGAATTGGGGACAAACTACAGGATGTACGATTGGTGTCGTGAATAGAATGCAAGTCGGATTATCAAAAATTCAAAACCCAGCATGTGGTATTTAACAGTTATTCCCCGATGTGTATGATATACTACAGTATGTCATGGAACGCGAGTTGGCGTTCTGATTGGCTAACCGTTGTGCAGAGTTTGCGCTACAACTTGAACGCTGTAAATTTAATTTCTGTACCAAGAGCGCTTGCCGCCCAAAATTGATACTTTAGTTTCAGATTAATCATGCGAACACTGAATGTACACACAGTCGATCTGAAAACGTGGTGTGTACCCGTACGGTCACTTGAAGAAAGTGCCCCCCCCTTCCCCCCGGGATAAAGTTAAGGAACCACTGCTCCACAGGAGGTCGACTTGCTAGAGTGATGCAGAAATAGCCAAGAGTCGTACCAAGTCGCTTTGAGGAGCACGCAGAGAATTAACTTCCTTCCTACGTCCTTCCCATAAGCCTTTGTGCGCACCTTCTCTTCGAAGAGCTCTCTGCGTCACCTCATCCGCCTTCTTAATGTGACTGGGTACGAGACGTAGCGGCTGTTTTGGGGGCATTGAGCGAGAACTGGAGAGAGAAAGCGATCGACTTGCTCATTACCCCAAAACAGCCGCTACGCAGGCTATGCATAAAGGAAAAATGATTTAAAATTTCAAAAACGGTTATTGCAACTTTTCTCATCGAAGTTTTTATTTTTTTGATATTTTCAGTAGCTACTGCTAGTCAAACGCCGTAAAAGTTCGAACCAGCAATAAGACGAACTGCACAAAGAAACAATCGTACGAAAAGCTGCGACGTATTACACGGCGTTTCCCCTTTCAGACGTAGCCAATTTGCCCAGGGGGCGGGACTCCAATTAATATATGACGGGGAGAGTCCGAAAGTTGAGCTCAACCCTAAACCTAAAAAAAATACACAATTTCGGCGATTTCGGTACCCTAAAAAAATACATGCTGGAACATTTGGTACCCTAAACTAAAACAATCACGCTTTTTGACACGGTTTTTCAAAGCAATTTTTTTAAAAATAAATTAAAAACGGTCGTGGCACAAAACTTTTAAATTCATACCCTAAAAAATACACCAGCTAAAAAAAATGATACCCTAAAGCCATACAAACTCCAAAAAAACGATACCCTTAAACTTTCGGACCCCCCGACATATATTAATGGGACTCCCTCCCTTGGCCAATTTGTCGGCATGTATTTTCACCCACAGGGAAATAGTTTGCGATCCAATCGAATAAAGGAATGAATAGTATAAGGGCAAAAAGCAAAGTTCTACAACTGTTTCAAGGAAACTACAGAGAAAGTTTATGAGATTCAAGTAGCGCCTCGTAGGTCTTGTTTGGGACTGCGAGGGTTCATTCACAGCTGATGACTATAGAAAGTTCACAGAATAATAATGATAATGATAATAATAAAAATGATTTCATGGTTTTCCACAGGGTGGCTCTTCTAAAATACTAAAAACAAAGATTACAAATATATATACAAATTTCGAAAAAATACCAATGAATTAATATACTATAATAAGTAAAAGACTAAATGTAGGTAAAAATATCTAGCAAAAGGTAATTTAACTGCTACCCTATCTGAAGCTTTCGCCATAAAATATGATTTGCATGAAGCAATAAATTGGTGTTTTGCCTCAGAAGATCTGATAAGATTTGGTAAAGAGTTAAAAACTCTTGAGGCACTGTGTTTGAAAGTTCCCGTAATGTAGTTAGAACAAAGTTTAAACTCTTTGTTTGATCGTAAGTCTCTTGCAGGCACATATTGCTCAGTTTTCAGTTGCTTGGGACAGGAGCTGCAGCTTACAGACTGGAAAACAAGTTTGGCCATGTGGAACTGCTGCCTCTCAGGGACTGAGAGCCAGCCTAGTTTAAGGACGTCTTGCAGATCCGATCACGAACTAGGCGTTTTGCCAAATAATCATGTATAGGAAAGGTTACAGTGTCGTTGTAGTCAAGCTTTGATAAAATTAGTGATTCGGCGAGTTGTTTTCTGACTCGAAAAGGAGCGAAATTCTTAAATTTCCTAAGAACACTTAACGTAGCATAGCAACTAGAAATTTTAGTATTAGTGTCAGAGTTCCAGTCTAAATTCTGTTGGAGTTCAGTTCCCAGCAAACGTGTAGTGGTGACTCTTTCCAGCATCTGGCCGTTAGCAGTTAGGTTGACTTGATGATCCTCTAGGTTGTGCACGCGCGCCAGTTGTGGGGTGGACAGCAGCATAAACTTTGTCTTAACAGGGTTCGGTGCCAGGTTACATTCAGCGCACCGCGATGATAGTCGGTCGAGGGCGAACTGGAGGCGTTGTACGCATACATTGATGTTGGTAGGTTTATCGCTTATGTAGATAGTGGTATCATCTGCATATTGAATGGAATTGGCAGAACCAAGGTAGTCGATAAGGTCATTGACATAAAGGTTAAAAAGTACTGGACCTAGCACACTGCCTTGTGGGACACCAAATGCTACATCGGAGATTCGGTCGTCGATCTGAACAAATTGTTTTCGCCCTGTTAAGTAGTCTGTTACCCATCGCAGGAAAGACTTTGAGAAACCCAAAACGTGTAGTAACCATATCGAAGGCCTTTGAGAAATCAGCCAGTTCTGCTTAGGTCACTTCACCTCGCTTCATTGCGCATGAGATGTGCTCTTTCATGGCGAGTAGAGCAGTGGTGGTACTGTGGCCTTTGCGAAAGGCACAGACGGTGTCCTTTAATAAACACGTAGGACCTGTAGATACGAAGTCTGCCATCTGACACAGTACGAGGCGCTCGTATATCTTGGAGAGGACGGGTAAGATAGATATTGGCCGAAGGTCGTTGTTGGATTTTACTGCTGAATTCTTCGGAATGGCGCTTATACGGGCAGTTTTCCAGGTGGAAGGAAAGACTTGTTTAGAGATACAACTGTTCAGGATGTGAGTCAATGGTGACGCCAGGCAATCAGCAGCAATTTTGATGAACTTTACGGGAATGCCGTTGGGACCGCACGAACAATCAGATCGTAGTTTCTTGAGCTCAAGGAGAACTTGGAGGCGTGAGACTGTGTTGAGAGAGAAGACGCCCGGCTTGTCATCAGGTAACGATTCAATTAGGTTCCGGAGATTTTCCCGGGACTCAGGAGATGCACCGGTAACGCGCTCGGCGGTTTACGCAAAGTGTGCGTTCAGCTCGTCGGGGTCGAACCTCAAGTGGCTGAGGGTTGGGGTGGAGAACTATGTGAACAGCCTTCTACACCTCGGGGTCTTTTCAATGAGAGTGCTTTATTACAAAACTCCTGTTTTGTTTTTCCAATCTGAGATTTGAGTTGGTTTCTTTTTTCTCTGTAGGCGTTCCAAATTATGTCACTTTTATCTCTCCGCGCTTTGGTTCGCAGGTTCTGACATTGTTGTTGCAGCTCTTGAATATCAAGGTCCTTCATCCAGGGTGCTGGAGGGCGCGTGACCTTAGTGCGTCTTAATGGGGCATGACGGTCAAGACATTCGCGAATGAGCGAGCTGAATATGTCGACTTGCATTTCGGGGTCGTCGACAGAGTAGACAAGACTTAAAGGTAGCCCTTCGAAATCAGCGAGGAAAGCGTTCTCGTCAAAATCGCGTTCGTTGCGGATGTACTTGTACCTTGGAACGAAGCGTGTGAAGCGAGCATTTACACATGCATACGGCGCGTCGTGGTCGCTGATGAGTGGACAAGGTAGGACATCGTATCGCAGTGAGACACTTGTGTAGGCGTGTTGGTAATGATATGATCGATAAGCTAAGTGTTTTTGTGTGCAGTGTCGTCCGTGTGGGCTTGGTAACTAACTGGGCGGTTAAGTTAAGGGTCTCTAACATATCTGTATAATTCCGTACTGAAGGCTTGCTTTTCTTGAAGAGGTCTACATTGATGTCACCAGTGACCAGGAGCATGCCGTCCCATGAGATGGTGAGGTCGCTAAGGAGAGATTCAAAACTCTCCGCAAGCCAGTCAGAATACAGCATGACAGACTCAGATCTGTAAACAGTGCCAAGCAAGATTTTGCTGTGCTTTTTACGGCCCGGTATTTCAAGCCACAGGTGTTCCAAGGTGGGGATACATTTTTCAATGTCGGTTCGCCTTTTAAACTGGATGGTTTCTTTAACATATACACCCACCTCACCGCACTTCTTCTTATCTCTGTGGTTGAACGCATAGACGTAACCCGGGATGGTTACATGCTGTAACAGGAGTTCATTCTGTTTCAGCCAGGTCTCACTTAATGTAATAACATCAAAGGAGTAGTGATCGACGGCGAGAAGGAAGCTATCGAAGGTTGAGACCACACCTTGCGTGTTCAGGTGCATGATCTTAAGCTGGTGGTATCTTTCTTGTAAGGCGTTTAAGTGGACGTCGTTCTCTGGGAGCGTCGCATCGGGTAATTCAAGTTCTTGTGAGTCAAGGTGTCGCTTACCATGGAAAGGTTATCTAGCCAGTGTGCATACTGGGCAAATCCAAGCACAGGGTGTGTCTGTACAAACGTTTTTGATGGCAAGAGACGAAACCGACGTGCAGCGAAAGTGCGTGAAATCTTTACATGTTTCGCAAAGGAAACGCTTTTGATTGCGCCTTACTGACTTGCTACACTTAGAGCACGATGCAGCCGGTGTGTGTCTGGGTGGTCCTGGGTTTACAGAAATATCCCCACTATGAAGCAGGATTTTGTCGTGCCGCACAAGAGTTAGCGTAGTACAGGGTATTACAGACATCGGCTGTTGGATTGTTTGGGCTTCCTGTGGCGAAAACGCATCCTGTGGCGAAAACGCTTCTTGTGGACTTCCTGTGGATACACGAGAGAACTGCAGTCAACTGTAACATCAGTATTCCTGTCCGTGAGTCAGAGTAGTAAAAACTGAATGAGATATTCCATGTTTGCAGCTTATTCCACTCTTCAAAGCCCTCAACAGGAGCAGTAATCTTGAACTTTGTCGCCCCTGAAGAATAATTCGGTTGAGTGGCGTTAGCATTCGTCGCGTTGTTCTCAGGTGCGAGTGCGAGCCGATTCTTTTGTCTTGGTATGCAAATCCAGGCAGCAGGATCCAGACTGAGATACTTGTAAAAGAGATCAAAATTTGCTTTCCATATTTCTCCGTTGTGACAAAACTCTACAAAGCCATGCCTGCTAGAGTCACTGAACCTTCCTTGAAGTTGAACAGTAAGCGTTTGTTCTAATACAAGTTATTAAAGACCGTTTGTTTTTATTTGTTTGAGGGCGTGCATAAATATGCTCCATAATGTTTTTTTACACTCCAGCTTGAATTACACGAAGCTAAGTTTGATCTAAGCTGAGGCTTTCTGCTTTGCCGTTCTTTTGGTGCGTGGCGGAACCCCTTTTCCCTGGGGACGAGTGCCCGCGTGCCTGCTCGTAACTGGGCACTGGGTACGAGAATGGATCACAGTCAAAAATGCAATGGCTGCTGGCTGAAGGTAAGTTTTGAAACGACTGAATAAGGATCTTATTGAACGCCAGAATACTGGTTTAGGGATTTTTCCCACGCTAGTAATGCTTCCAAGTTAAGGCTGAAAAGAAGGTTTCTCTATTGTACCAAGGCTTCAAAAATGGAACTGCGCAGTAGTTAACAACTATCCCCCGAAGTGGAGGTGAATAGTGAAATATATTCTACCGCGCCGCGAAGCGGCGAGGTGAATATTTTTCACTAGGCACCGACA